>OMKY01190135.1:3307-24212 GCA_900302395.1 Bregmaceros cantori
GGCGGGCACTCTCTCTCACCCGCTTGGTCTCTCACTCTCTTGCTCTCTCTCTGTCTCAGTCTCTCTCTCTTTCTGGATGTCTCTCCCCTCTCGGGCGCTCTCTCAGTCTCTCTCTCAGTACTTTCGTTGCGTAAGTAACTATTTGGATGAGTACTTTTTTCTTTTACTCGAGTAAAAGTAAAAAAGTACTCCACAAAAAAGTTACTTAAGTAGCAAAAGTACTGAGTAACTTTCAGTAAAAAGAGAGTGAGCGAGAGAGAGAGCCTGAGAGAGAGAGAGACAGGGAGAGAGAGCGCCCGAGAGGAAGAGAGAGGGAGGGATATAACGCCAACATATGTGCCAACAGTTCCCAACGGGTGTTGCTAAAGGCCAAGTTAATCTAACAATTAGAGAAGTTACTTTCTACTTTTACTTGAGTAAAATTAGAAAGTAACTTGTGAAAAGCGTACTCAAAAAGTTAAAAAGTACACAAAAAATGTCAAAACATATATTTTCATATGATTTGGTAATCGAATAATGAATTATTAAGAATCATTATCAAATTCTCTGGCAGGCAACTTATTTTCTACGCTGATCACTTAATGATTGATTGATAGAGAAAGAAATGGTGGATCCCAAGGACAAACAGCAAAGGTAAAAATGAATCTTGGTTGATTTAATCCTGAGGTAAAGTGTGTGAACCTGGAAACACGGAGTTGACAAGTGTGAGCGGTGTAGTTGAAAACAGCAGTGTGCCCAGGGCGTTTCCCTGACCTACATCGCCTCCAGCAAACAAACCAACTGGCAGGCTTCACACCCGACCTGAATGCAAACCTGCGCAGACCTTGATTGGTTTGATTGAACTTGTATTTGGAACTACGTTTCCCTTGTTTGTAGCGTTTGTTTGTCTGTCCCCAAGATGACTGAAAACGTTGTGCATGGATCTCGATGAAATTTTATACAGTTGTTGGAAATGACAGGCTGAATAATTGATTAAATTGTGGTGCATTTAGCCTATAAGCAAGATCATCATAATCATCGGTCACATGACTAGACGGGTCGCATGGGGCCGCTGGAAAATGTAGTTGGCATGTTCGCCGGTGGTGTCAATCGCAATCGTGCTACTGAAGGACTTGCATTGATAATGGCTTATCATACATACTGCTAGCACTAAAAGTACAATTTCTTTGTACCACTACGTCACAGGTTTGCAATCTCTGAGTGCTTCTAATATTAAACGTTTTAAGAATCCCCTTTGCATTTCATTCTCATCAATTTTGTTTTGCACGCGAGCACCTTTTTTACATTTTATTGACAGGGTTAGCGTGAATGGTGGATAAGATAGGATAGGATAAGCAGACTTGCTGCACATGTCGTTGAGGGGAAGCAAACTCGTGACTCTGCGCCACAGAGCCAGCACTGCATTTCATTTTTCAAAGTATTATCATTTCATTATTGTCTGTCTTGTTTGATCATTTTGTTGACATCTTAGACTGCATTACACAATCTATTGCTTTTGTTCTGTGTTGCCGTATTTGTTGTGTTACAACACATTTGTTTATAACAACACATCTGAGATGTTTGGACACTAAAAGCACTAGCGACTGTATAAGCTCTGCATATCTGCATTCTTTTGATTATGAGGATATAGCCCGTGAGGATTTCAAAAAATGTACTGGATGTGAATTTGATTGTCTTGACATGGCAACAGTCTTCAATAATCTCCAAACGAAAATGGAAAAAAGGCCCACATTCGGGCAGTCCACGGTACCAGTTTAACATACATACAACAGACGGAAAATCTCTTTTTAGAACAACTTGCGTTTGTACCTTTTCCCCTTATACATGTCTTTTGGTGCCAGGCAACAACCATATGCTTCGTTTAGGTTGTCCTTGGCACCGGAAGAGTTAAGAAAACTTCTAGGCAAACAGACTTTCCCGGGTCGATGCATTCTGCGCTCTCTATTTACTAGTTGGGTCTGTGCCTCCGCTGCTGCTGTGCTGTGTGTTGGTGTGCGTGGCCTGTCACCTGCCGGCTGGTGCAGCGATGGCAGCGGCAGTGCTCTGTACCTACCCCGTCTAGTTACGCGGGTTTGATCGGCGCTAACCCGGTCTAGTTAAGCGGGTGTGATCGACAGTCCCCGGTTGTCGAGCCATGGGTGTGGGCCCAAGCTCTCTGCTGTCTGAGCCTGGCAGTAGCAGCGGCTACCACGTCCACGGGGTCCGTCACTTTCTCTCTCTATCGGCCATTATGTGGTCAGCGGTAGGAAGGAAGTTGCCGCGGTTTTACTTTATTATTAATAATATTAAGTTTTTTGATTGTTATAAGATACGACAGATGTGTGAATGTTTTTACCAAAGTAATGCTGCTTACTGTTAAATCCCAAATGCCAATGTTTGGTCCACAGCTACTTGACTTTTGTGTCGTGTGTGAACGATGTGTTATAACCTCAATGGTTATAACGCAGAAATACTTTAGACGAGATTAGATTACAAATACACAATCAGCCAGTTCGCGAATCTGTCATGCACGGTCACCCGTAACGACGTATTCATATCTAGTGGTATGGAAGTAGTTGAGGGGCGTACGACTCAACAATGTATTCATATCCTATTGTAATAGGATAATGTTATGTGCAGATGACAACTGGCTAAATTATGGAACACTGTAAAGCGATTATTTCAACGCCTCCGACATAATAACGAACGCTACAGATAGACGCTAAGATGTTTCATATTCGGTTGTTCTAATATCTGCCCTCAATGGATCGACTCGTTTCTCCCATCCATTGAGCATGCCTGCAATTCGATGAGCTGGCGCTGACTGCTATATCCGGAAGCGTCAAACCCATTATTCTTATTCCACAGTCTACGGCTTTTTCACAAACACGTTTTACATACAAACGGCGCGATAGTGGGGATGTGACACGCATAGTTTTGCGAAACATGCGACACTGCAGTGGGTGGTATTATTTGGAAAAATAAAACATTTGGGTAACGTTCATGATGACTGGACAAGTTGCAGGGATGTGCTGCAATACCAGATTTGCTCACACGGGGCCGCTAATTTGCGCATCCATAAAAATGGGTTTGCAGTAGAAAGGTGCTAACATCTAGGAATGTCAAAAGTCGGTCAATAATCATTCGAGACTTTCGTGTAACATTAATTTCAATCAATCGATTATGTATATACATGTTTAATATTTCTCGACGTTACCAGGTGTGATAGCGTGCAAGGATGCATCATGCATGCCAAAAAAACTGTCTCAACAAGGCTAACTTAAAAAATTGAAGTGGAGATAATGTTCGTCTATTCCGTATTTCCATTCCGTAATGTTCATCAGAACAGTATGAACCTACAAAGGACCATGCATTTTAATAATTGAGTGGATTGCTATAATGTGGGCCACTGCCTAATGTGAGACATATAAGCTCCATTCAGTGGCTCTGGCTCCTCCCTAAACTAATGAAAGTAGATGAAACTGTGGTAAAAGTAGGCTATGGTAATGTTCTAACTTTAAGTTCAAACGTTCAACATTAAATTTCACTGTCCCACATAAGGCAACTGACTGTCCCACATTCGGAAGTTGCAAAAAATGGCCCACATTAGGGCAATCCACCCTACATGAATTTGTTGTGTTTGAGTTAATAATTCCTACGGTAATTACAATGTACTATGATGACATCTCGAGTCCCCCTCTCATTCATGTATCTTTTCATATTGTTATGATTGTTGTTATACTATGTGTATTTTTGTATATGCCTTTACCTCTGCTCTTTTCCCATAATGCTGAACCATGAAAATGTGAATTTACCCTTGGGAATAAATACACTTGGGATTGATATAATTTACAGGTGCAGGAGAACTCACCGGCTCATCAGGCTGGGGTGGATCCCTTCTTTGACTTCATCCTCTCCATAGGAAACACGCGGCTGGTCAGTACTTGCTATAGTGATGCTAGTAACGCATATCCCTGAAACACAGAGTGTAATGGTTTTGTGTTATGATCCTTTGTGTTAATGCAGTATCTTTTGAACAGATGGATTTGTCCCAGACTCAGTGTGTTAATGCTCTAGGGTAGGTTCATGACTTACTTATGCCTGCTACCCGAACAAGAGATTCTCCAGGCATCTCGGTCCTGGGAACTCCACCACGGTCCTACGCCTGGCTGAAAAAGGAGGAAGGTTGAGCGTAGAGCTAGCTACCCAACCTCGTAAAAAACCTAAAGCTACAGAAACGCAAACAAGAGATGAAGGCATATCAGTAGACTCATGAACTGATGAGAATTTGAGGGCCAACACTTGGTTTGCTCCATAACGTCTGACCAGATGGATTTGCCTGTACTTTTTACTTTTACTTGAGTAGATCTTTGGATCAGTACATTGCAACCTTATCGAAGCAGCTTTTTTTTAAATACAATATTCCACTTTTATTCAAGTAAATATGCTTTAGCCATCTCTCCGCCGTTAACCGTGATGATGACGTTGATTCCCAGAACAAGGAGAGCAGCCTTCTCAAGGACCTCCTAAAGGCCAACGTGGAGCGTCCGGTACGTCTGGAGGTCTACAGCATGAAGAGCCAAAGGGTGCGCGAGCTGGAGGTGGTTCCCAGCAACATGTGGGGGGGTCAGGGACTGCTGGGGGCCAGTGTCCGCTTCTGCACCTTCCAGGGAGCCAATGAGAACGTCTGGCACGTTCTGGTGAGCGGCCGCGATCACCTCCACCATTACACGAAGTGTGTTACAGGAGGCTCAGGCAGGCCTTTGTTGCTATAATTTCCATAACGGTAGTTGATAGCGATATGGATATTTTGTTAACGCATTACTCAACTAGTCATTCACTTTATCGGTTGATTCTGATTAATAACATTTTAGTACTCTCTTGACGTTTCTAGGTACCATACCATGCAAGTCAGGACTTTTAATCGGTGTAAGCAATAAACGTAAAAAAAAGCTAGTTGACTAGCCTCTCAAGTTAGAACCAACGCACCGTTCACGCATCGCACATCACTAAACGCTTGTGTCGGGTCTGGGAAAATCAGGGTTGCCGTTGGTACGGAATCAGTCGACCAATCAGCGCGGACGTGGGCGGAGTTTGTACGTTCTACACGAGACATGGGCGTTTGGTTGTCACGCCTCCACGCCGCATGTCCCACCCGCTGCCATGTGACTGGATAACACGATTTGATTGACACGTTTTTAACGTTTTCCGACCCTGGTTTTACCAAACCCAATGCAAGCGCCTAGCGATGTGCGAAGCGTGGACGATGTGTTGGTTCTGGCTCGCCAGGATATCTTTTGACGTCTTTGGCAATTACTCTGTGTCGCCTGTAGGACACATCTGATAGATTAATAATTAATAATTAACAAATAAATGCAGGACACAGCTGGGCTGCACCCACATTTGTCCTTCCGACCTTCCTTCGTTGCTCTTATTTGTATAAGCCGCAGCGTCTACGGTGGCGTCGTCAAAATTTATTCACATTTTTAATAAAATTTGAATAAATATTCAACTCACCATTCACTTTAATGGTTGATTCTTTGATTAATCATTACATTTTTAGTACTCTCTTGGTACTCTCTTGTTGGGAACAAACGTTCCCAACAAGATATCAATTTGAAAAATGAAAGCGGTGATAGCATTCTTCTATTATAGGTTTTCACGGCGTTTCCGTGGCGCTCATGGGGGTATTGGGATACTAAGGACCGGAAGGAAATTATTATTCTTAGTTGGTGCAGTTTGGTAAGAAATTATTCGATTGAATATTATTGATCGCGGTGGCAGAGTGGTTATAGCCCCCCCCCCTCCCCAGACCACAGGTTGAGCAACGCTGCGGGTTCTAATCCTCTCTCCGGCTTATCTGCAATGTCTCCCCCCGCCCAAAAAATAAAAACATGCCAATCAAATCGTGTTATCCAGTCACAGCGCAGTAGGTGGGACAAGCGACGTGGATGCGTGACAACCAAACTCCGCCCACATCTTGCGTAGCCCGTACAAACTCCCCCAACATCCAAGCTGATTGGTCGATTTCGTACCGACGGAGACCCTGGATTTTCCCAGATCCAATACAAGTATCTATGTGTGATGCGTGGACGATGCTTTGATTCTGGCTCATCAGGCTAACTCTGCTGTGGCAGGTCTCTCAGGACTACATTTAACGTTAGTTTGATATCTTCTCCAGGACGTTGAGGACCATTCTCCAGCCAGCATGGCAGGGCTCAAAGCCTATCAGGACTACATCGTGGGAGCAGACCAGGTGCTGCAGGACGTGAGTGTTCAGGGTCGAGTTGATTCAGAATCGATTGATTGATCGTTAAAGACAAGGGGTTTGTGAAGATGTGGTTTTGTGAAATAGGGTGGATTGCTGTAGTGTGGGACATTTTTTGCAACTTCCTAATGTGGAACAGTCATTTGGATAATGTAGTGTTGAACTTGATATTAGACATATTACAATAGGTTGCTTTTACCATAGATTCACCGACATTCATTAGTTTAGGGAGGAGCCAGAGCCTCTGGAGCTTAGGTGTCCCACAGTAGATAGTGGCCTACATTACGGCAATCCACCCTATTGGAAAAGTTGTACAAGAATAGGAAGATGCTAAATGATGTGGGCAAATATGTTGTCCTCTACTGGACGCAGCCCTTGAGGAGATGCCTCTATCCGCCCAGATAACAACAACCACAGATTCTTGTTGGTGCATCAGTCAGTCATGCTGGTGCATTCGGTCATGCCTTGATCCGGCTCTGTCAACCCTGAAATTATTAACTCTTTCATCGCCAACCATTTTAACACTAAAACAATGTCCACTGGTATTTGAAGGTCCACCAAATATTCTTCACAAATGATGATCTGAACTTGACAACTTCTCTTCTTCTACTCTCAATAGGGCTATTGCACGTGATGTCACAGCTTGGCGGTGGCAGCCATTTTGCGGGTATCATGTACAAAGTGAAGTATACATATGGTTAATTGGTATTATTTCCACTTCATGTTCATTATATGGGGCAAATACAACGACATAGTGATGCAGCACATTAGCATATTACCATGGATAAATCCATAATAGAAGACTTTTAAACGAACGATGTTAGACAAATACCGCTCGCTGCCTGTTCGTTTGTCTGCCGTTGCCAAGATGCGAGCCCACCGTGCAACAGCACTATTAGTGTGTGTCGCCTGTAGGACATCAGATAGTTAATATTCAACAAGTAAATGCAGGACACAGCTCGGCTGAACACACATTTCTATTTGTGGCTGTGTTGGGTGGTACACGCTGGACACACCGACATACACACATGGACCATAAAAATGGCAGCATGATCCACACTGAAGCATATTATATGGCTATGCAGTGCAATTTCATGGTTCTGCTCTGCTGCAACAACAGTCCCTTCAGGCAGCGGCTGAATATAGACGGGTTTACGTGCGAAACACTGGGGGGAGTCCCACTTTGAACCCACCCTTCTGTTGGTCACTTCCGGTGCCTGTATGTATGTAAAGTCTACTAGTGGACCGAGGTAGGAGGACACAAAACGCACACCAGTTCAAAATCCGACCACTAGATGTTACACATCAACCCCCTTGCTACCATTTTACATAAATACTGATGAAATACAGTCAAAATCTGACTTTACTCACCGAGTGGTCACATGTTGTTATGGACCAATAGGCTGGCTGCTTCTATTGGTAATTCCAAAAAGAATGAGAAAATGGAACGGGTTGTACTGATTATTAAATCATGCATTTGTGGGTCACAGATCCGCACGAGAGCATTTGGGTTTGGAATAGCACACCGCAAGTTACCACCAAGTTACCACCGAATAGACATGTTGAAAAAAAGCCAAAGACACGGCAAAATAAATAGCACTGTAAGTGACGTTCAGAGTACAAATTTAACCGGAAATATGCACCGAACTCATCTATACAACAACGCTGAAGTGAGTTTCTGGGTGAGGCTGGGTTGCATCAGCTATTTCACAAAAATGTTTTTTTTTTAATTATTATTGAAGAACATCATGTATTCCAATCAACATTTTCTGACACGTTGGGGCGCTCATCTGCTCAACAAAAAAATAATTTCCCACTTTTTGCTGAAATTGTCTGTCACTAACTTTTCTCTTCACTGCAGGCTTTGAAAAAGAAAAAAAAAACTTGAACCTGAACTTGGAACACACGTTAGTGGGCCGGTCGATTGGCATGATTGTGGCAAATGACCCCTTTGCTAGTTTGGATGGAAACAGAGCATGTACTTTATCGAGAATTTAAATTGGTAATGGAAAAGCTCCTCGTGTCTGTGTGTGTCTGTCTCTGTGTATCCAGTCTGAAGACTTCTTCTCCATGGTAGAGTCCACTGAAGGAAAGCCGCTGAAGCTGTTGGTGTACAACGTCCAGACAGATCGCTGCAGAGAGGTTGTGGTTACCCCTAACACAGAGTGGGGTGGAGAGGGCAGGTAGCAAACTCTACACCTGCTATACAATTAAAGTAGAGGTGACCTCTGGCAAGCCAGAACCAACGCATCGCCCATGCATCGCTAGACGCTTGCATTGGGTCTGGGAAAATCAGAGTTGCCGTCGGTACGGAATCAATCGACCAATCAGCGCGGATGTGGCGGGAGTCTGTACGGGCTACGCAAGGCGTGGGCGGAGTTTGTACGGGCTACGAGAGACGTGGGCGGAGGTTGGTTGTCATGCCTCAACGCCGCTTGTCCCACCTACTGCGCTGTGACTGGATAATACGATTTGATTTGACATGTTGACGTTTTTTTTTAATGCTTTCCGACCCTGGTTTTACCAGACCCAATGCAAGCATCTAGCAATATGCGATGCGTGAACTAGACGATGCGCTGGTTCTGGCTATTCAATGTTGGGACCATTTACCATTTAAAATTGTATCCCTATCGTTTTGTGGTTGCTTGACAATACTTGCCTAAAGTGACCATTTTACGGCATCGCAAATTACAGTTTGTTTTAGAATTGAGGACTTGATGACATGTACGTGCACTTATAACTGGTGATTTGATTCACTGATTGAGCGAATGACAGTTAGCAGGATAGGGTGTCTGTCAGAACACCAATCCTCTGTTTCATCAGGTCGTCTTTAATGTCAGCATTAGTCAGGAAACAATGTATCTTGGCCACCAGTATATTAATTTGTACTGTGTCTGTATGTTCCTGCCAGTTTGGGCTGTGGTATTGGGTATGGTTACCTCCATAGAATCCCTACCCACCCTCACCCTGTCAGCCAAGACTCCCATGCTAAACCAGTAAGAAACACACCCATGTACACACACACACACACACATACACACACACACACACACACACACACATACAAACGCACAGGTAAAGTGTCACTAGCATGTCTCCACACTAAACTTCTTTCCATGTTTTCGGCCACAGATGCCCTCTAGTGGCCAGCAGGGCAAGGAATATGCAGGTAAGCTAGCCAAGCCAGACCCAATGCATCCTCCACGAATTGCACATCGCTAGACGCTGAATTCAGCGTCTAGCGATGTGCAATTCGTGGACGCTGCATTGGGTCTGGCTTGCCAGGCTACAGGTAAGCAGTGATGGCAAGTAGCGAAGTACAAATACTTAAGTACTGTACTAAAGTAGAATTCTCAAGTATCTGTACTTTTAGACATACTTTTTACGGGTACTCAGTACATTTTTGACAAAAATATTAGTACTTCTAATCCTTACTTTTCCTTTAAACAGTGTCTTTTTTTCTTTTCTGCAATGACATGCACTACATGTATAGCGTGAATGAATCAGTAGGGGGCGGTACTCGGTAATGCACTGAGTACAGTAGCAGTTGATGTCTCGGTAGCAGTTGATGTCTCAAAAAATATATCGCCTGTAAAGTGTAACCTTGCTAATTTATGTTTTGTACTTAGTAATTTCAAAAATACTTTCAAAAATACTTTTGAGTAATACAGTGAACGTCTCTCTCTCTCCATGTCCTCTCTGTGACGTCTTTCTCGCCCAGAGCAGTGTCAAAACTTGCACCGCCTTTCCTTAATTTTTAAATTGGGTTTTCACTGGAAACTTGTGTTCTGCCATTTTTTCAAAAAAACATTATAAAAAACAGCCGCCCTAGCAACTGAGCTACAGTTAGTTATTTTTTAAATATGTAATATTACCAGAAATGACAAGTAATGAAGTATAAATACTTGTGTACTGCACTTGAGTAGTTGGTTCAAGTATCTGTACTTTTAGAAGTACTTTTTCTCTGATGACTTTTTACTTGTACTCAGTAGATTTTTAACAGAAATACCGATACTTATACTCCTTACTTTTCCCAAAACAGGTTTGTTACTTTTTTGTAGCCCACCGATGGTAAGTGGTAGGGATATGTATAGTGTGAATGAGCCAGTAGGAGGCGGTAATGACAAGAGTGTACATGGGCCTGTATTATGGGAGACAGCCATTAGGTCTCCATAAGAAACCTTACATTGAAACTAGCATTGAAAAGGTGCTTTTTATACACAAATGTATTGTACATTTGAGTACATTTTAGAGCTCATAAAAATACTTTTTGAGTGTTTCTGAGCCTGTACCTTTTACTTTACCCGAGTAGACATTTAGATCAGTAATTTGTAGTCGTACTTAAGTTATTTTTTTCAGAAATGAAGTATGAAGTAGATATGTTGCTGTACAACCAGAGCCACTGGACCAGCCGGTGGACTCCTTCTCTCTGACCATTCCCGAAGTCTCCAGTCCACCACCCGAGGGTGCCGACTTGTCTGAGATGACGCTGGACATGAGCGCGCTGTCCCGGATGGCCACCTACGGAGACTCAAAGGAAGACCTTAGCTTAGGTACACGCCCCCATTGTTCCATGGTCGTAACCGTTCTGATGGTATCAGAGGCTCAGGCAGTGTATGTGATAATCTGAATATTGTAATGTCTATGGGAGAGAGCGGTAAAGCGATAAGGGAGAGATGGGGTTAGAGTGATGGGGAAAGAGTAGGGTGACCAGATGTCCTGAAATCTAAGCTTTTGTCCCGAATCCCGAATCGGGGCTGTGCGTGTCCTGAAATTTAAATTTAAACAAATAATAACTTTTCAACGCCAGGTACACATCTCAAACTATTTGCGCAGCCCCAAATATGTTAAGTGGCTGTGAGCCGCCCTAGCTGCAATGTATCTATTTTGTTATCTTACTGACGTTCTAATTCCATTCGATTGCAACAGTAAACGTGAACAATGACCGGCGCAAATTTTCACTTTCACTGACAAATGACAATAGCGACATGGCAGATCAAGAGTATGTGTTATTTTTCGACTTTTCACGTTGGCACATTCAGCAATGTTTACATTTGCAGCACAGTTTATTGCTCTTGTAATCACATCTGATTAATAAAGACTACTAATTAATTGAAAAGCATAGGCCTCGATGTGAAAAACCTGGAAAATGCATTTTTATGTTATGCCATAGCCTACGCACGTGCGCGCGTGCATGCACCATCCCGAATTTCAGCTAACCTCATCTGGTCACCCTAGGAAACAAGAGATTTAGAATGGGGAAGAAAGAGGGAGAGAGACAAAGAGTGATGGTGAAGGAGATGGGTAGAATGAAGGAGAGAGAGAGGTAGAATGAGGAAGAGAGGCAGGATGATGTGACGAGATGCTAAGGACTAAATATACGTAATGGTCATTAACAACGCCAAAGACATTTCTAAAATGGAAAGGCAGGATTTTTCATAGAGTGGAGATCCTGTTCTTCGCATAGAAGCTGTTTCAAAATAATACAGAATATTTGGTGGAGCTTCGAATACCAGTGCAACTTTATTGAAAATGGGTTAATACTGCCAAAGTGTCTCGTTGTCCTCTCAGCAGACCTGTCCTCCCCGGCCCACCTGTCCGGAGCGGTCCTCGAGCCTGAAGACAGCATCTCGGATCGCCTGTCTGCTGCGGCCACCGCGGCCTCGTCCTCAGAGGATCTCTTCAGCCACGAGACCATGGTCAACCTTTCTGATGTTGTGGACCCGAGTGGAGGCGACGGAGGTGGGCGCTCGGACGCCGAGACGACACTTAAGGGCGCGGATCACCAGCAGCCGCTGGAGGGTTAAAATAAAGAGGTTCCCATTGCGTTTCAGACCTACCACTATTCCAAATTCGCCCCCCAAATTCAACGGTAACTCAAGAAGGGAGCATGGTAGGGTGAGGCATTAAATTAATTGCAAAGTCAGCGAATGAACAGAGGCTGTACAACCAATAGATTTTAGTGTCACATGGGTTGCATTCTCCTCCACTGAATATACACAACCAGGGCTTTTGTCCAATATTTTTTCCCAATCGTTTTGTTCCGAACAGAAACGGAATTATAAAGTTTCCGGTTATGAGTTCCACCAATAAATTGATGTTCCCGAACCGGTAAGTAACAAAAAAATATTGCTCCCGGAACGGTTCATTTCGTTCCTGTCAGCTGAAACGCCACCTGGCACAAATCGCGCCGCAGCACACCTTCCCAGCCACGCCCGTGGCAAGCATCAACTTGAATTCAAATGCTGTCTGGCACAATTCATTCAATTCAATTTACGAAAACTTTGAGGAACGAAATAAAACCGGCATTGTGTGTAGTAGTATGTATATGCGCCTTGAACAGGTTCAAAGCCTTGTACACAACACACTTATCCTTTTGTGGTACCTGCTCAACTTGACTCTTTTTTGGCTTTTCATTACGAGTAAAGTTCCTGGTTCCTGCTACTTTTTTGGAAGCACCTCAGTCGAGGTTCCAGAAAAGTTAGATAACTAATGGCATTTTGCCCTGCTCCGAGCTAACACTAAGACTGCTGAGAAGTCTTCTTTCTCCATAGCGCTCCACATTAGCCTGGCAAGTCACCAACTAATCGTCCACGCATCGCACGCGATGAGAACGAACATTGGGTCTGGTGTTGAGCGAGTCCAACTAATCAGATTACCGGGTGTGAGCCACGTTGAGGCGGGCTCTCTGCAATGGATGGGGTTTGGTACGTTACGTGACCGAGAGAGCGTTGCTTGAGTCCAGCGTCATACGCCGCGCCCATGTCACTTGCTCCGCCTACTGTGCTGTGATTGGATAACCTAATTAAAAAAAAAATACTCCTCCCCTCCCTCCACAACACGTCAGAACCTTTTTTGATATGCTCGACACCGACAATGTTCGTTCTCATCGCGTGCCATGCGTGGGCGATTAGTTGGTTCTGGCTTGCCAAGCTAGCGCCACGTCATCTCTACAGTGACCCCTAGTGGTCACACCCATCACATTCTCCTGCACTGAATAGACAACACACTCCACAACACACATACACTCAGTAGTACAGTCTTGGTCCTATCTTATAAACCTGAGGTCCAACCTTGGTGGAGTATTGGAGTACCTATTTAATGCAAAGGTCTACCTGAGTGATCTGGATCATGGCACCAACTTGGCGGAGGAGGTTCTATGTGACGCAAAGACAATAATGGATGACAGTCTAGTCGTTCGGGTGTACAGCCTTTAACATTCACTGTTGGAGATAATTTGTTTTATGATGATGTGGCGTCGCTAATGGTGTTTTCCCTCCTCCGAGGACATTGTGCACATACAGCGGCCCCTAGAGGTCAAACACCATGACACTAAAATCTAATTCATCTAGTTGAAGGT
Organism: Bregmaceros cantori; assembly: GCA_900302395.1. Lineage (NCBI taxonomy): Eukaryota > Metazoa > Chordata > Actinopteri > Gadiformes > Bregmacerotidae > Bregmaceros > Bregmaceros cantori. Next base: position 16,915 of record OMKY01190135.1, read on the forward strand.
ATTCTTTTCAAACCGTGTTCTTATTCCATGCTCTTATTTTGATGTACAGTAGATGATTATGGTTACAGTTGAAAATTTGAAAAGAAATATTGATCGCGAACAATCAGTTTCCAGCACGTTCCTTTCTTGAGTTACACACTGTCAAAATTGGAATTGCCGCAGGTCGGCCCTCCAGTCCATCCTCTTTCATCATTTTGAAAAAAAAACCTAAACGTTTTATATAGTTTGCAAGTTTTATTACATTTCTTGGCATTTGAATGTCAAGTGAGAAAAACAGCCGCGTTGCCTTCCCCAATTACATTACAAACAAAAATGATCGAAGCGAAACGGCTGCAGTTGGTGGTTAAACAACACTATATTAATAAAAAACACATTAACAAAATAATAAAACAATCATGACAATGGAGAAATGTATCAAACAAATTAGTTCAAGGGCTACATCGGGGAAAATCTATTCCCAAGTGCCGCAGACCGGTAAAATCATTAACGACCTCTGATTTGGTTCCTTCATTTTACTTTGGTCCAAAATAATACAAGCATCATCTTTCAAATGTTTTTGGTTGATTTAAAGCAATATTTCATGTGTTCTTGTAAAACGTCTTTTTAAAGGGAACGAGAGCCAGCTCAGATGCAGCACTGAATCTATTCACTGCTCTAATTCCTTTAAAACAAAAACATTAGGCAACTAGATTAATTGGAAATGTATTAGGTGACTTGGTATTTTAATCTTTTTTTTACTGCAATACATCGGGTGCATGTGTGCATGCTGCAAACACCGACGCAGAAGGATCTCTGTGGTCCATACAGAATAGAATATTTTAATACGAATCAGATGCAAATAACACAACTTTGCAATTATAATGAAAATACACATTTTCTATATTACCCTTTTAAGCATGTATTTTGGTCATGCGGGCCTGCCTTTTGCTGTACCATACCATATTGCCTTATTATCTAAACAAAGCAAAAAAAGTGAATGATTAATATTGTTTATTTTCTGCTTATTGCAGATTGCACATGTACATGTTAGTTTGATCAGCATACTCTTCTGTGCTGGTATGGGATATTGAAAAAGGGTTTTTACCCATGTGTTTTTCACCAATTTAACCCTTTAGTACAGCGTGTCAGGCAGGAACTGGCTACAGTCTTTGTCATGATTCTGGCTGTGTCCGAAATCGCTCCCTTTCCCCTACTCCCTACCCCCCCTCACTTATAGTGGACTCAACAGCAACAGCCAAGATTTCGGACACTAGAGTCGGAGAATTACTATTGGAGAATTCGGACCCCCCCACAAAATGGCGTGCATCCACTATGTGGGAGCGATTTCGGACACAGCCACTGTACCACTGGGCCCCTGGGCTGGTCCCTAAAAAATGGTTAAAACATCTGGGATGAAAACCTAGTAAAGGATTTTAGCTGTTCTGACACAAAACTGTATATCCGAAGTTAAGAATGTGTAATAAAAATAATATGAAGAGTTTTTCATGCCTTATATCCTGCTGATGACTAATCTGCTGCACAGTATTCTGCATGGTAGCCCTGCATACACACTTACACAGGAGTGGCGAAGTCTCTCAGCGGCCATTTCGACACTAAAAATGTGCCATAATGTTAGAAGGTTAGAAGTCTGCTGATTTATTTTTTTTATTTCCTGTAATGAAATGGTCTAGACTGGCGAATTTGAATATCAGCATTAACCGTTGTGGCAACATTAGATGTCACTTTGTTGAAACCGAATGAAATAAAAATTTATTTTTAATTTTTTAAAGAAATCTATCGTAGTGGGCCTGATACTGACTTCTTGTGACCCATTAGACAGGGCCACTGGAACTGATGCAATTGAAGTCAATCACTGAGTAAAGGTGCAACACAGTACAATGCATAAACGTTTGCCACCGTGTTTGGGTGTGAACTGATAGGTTAAAGGCTCAAGTGTAGACATAAAATAACGATTATGCAACAATCAATAATTGTACTCTATACTGTACTCCCCCTGCCCCCGCAACTAGTTTTTTTTAATGTATTTATTATTGTATTGTATCTACAGCAGGGCTACCCAACCACCGGGTCGCAGACCGTTACCGGGTCGCGAACCGGCCCGTGACATTGAAAAAAAGTGTGTGTGTATATGTGTATACACACACACACACACACACACACACACACACATACATACATACATACATACACACACACGCACACACTTTGTTTGTCGTTGATCTAACTGAGATGCTGTTATTTACCTCACCAGAAGCACTGGAAATTTGTTGTTGAGGGTTGAGGCTAACAGATTCAGTTTTTACCTCAACAGATGCACTATAAATGTGTTGTAGTTTAAGTGAGCCGCTGCTGTTTACCACTATTTGTGTGTCGTTGTTTCAGATGTTTCTTGTTACAAACAGAAAGCACCATTGTTGCATAGAATTGAGGCTGAAGCCCTTTTAATGGGAAGTAAATAAGTTGAGAAAAAAATAAGTTGTGCAAATAGGCCAAGGTTACTGACTGGGAGGTTGGAGGGCAGAAAAGGTTGGGGGACCTGCTCTACAGTAACTGGTGAATAATATTTAAGCTGCTGAATGTTTTAATTTATGACTTTAAGACCTTTTTAAACGTCACGTAAACCCTGCATATAATACGTGTCTGTAATGACCTTGAACCATCTGTGTGTAAATATATTCAGAATGTAAATTAGTTCTAGCCACAGCTATGACTGGTCTGTGTTGAAAGAGTGGAATGTTGAAAATAGCCATATACAAATATACAGTTGTCTGAGTATGTTAATACAATATCCATTTGAAAATACTCTGGCTCCACTGTCTGCTTTCATTCAATTGTGCTTGGCCTCCACTCTGGTTGTCTGTGTTAAAACAATCTTGTTTCCACATTTTATACACTTACAGCGCAAGCAACTCACAAAGTGGATTTAAACATAAGCACCTATGGGTGCTTAAATTGACTTATCACCATTAAATGGTATCGGGGAATTCAGAATTTGCAAAACATAGAACACCCTAAATGTATAATTTTCAGAGCTGTCCACTCTTTAGCCCCCCGTTTGCACCACACCGGATCATTGGAACTCGGCACTCCCGCGTAATGGAAAGTCACTTATTAGAATGCAGGCTCAATGCCTTCGGTCTCTCATGGCTATGGTAGGTGACCAAGGATATGCCTCACAAAATAAGCTGCATGTAAATATCTAAAGGTTGTCACAGCAATGCGGACGCGGTTCAGGGTCACGCATCACCTCCCAACACTGGTCATCCTGATTGTCACCGGCGGTTTCTCTCTCTAGGTCATCCTTAGACGAGCCTTCCATCGTTCCCTCTAGTCATCCCGATACTCCATACATTTGGCCAGTTCATTGGTGCTATGGACTCCTGCATCCTTCCTGAGCATGTCCACGTATGTTAGTGTAACCGGTGTGTCTGAGCAGTGCATCATGGGTAATCCACTTCGTCGCGGTTACAACGCAGTGCGCGTACAATAGCTAATGCTGGGTGCCGGTATGAGGCTCGTAAGGGCCATATGCGACTGGGGCAGTGTGCGGTGGCTTTCCTCCACTCCAATGCGTGTCTTGCAGTGCAGTCACAAATCTGGGCTGCGGACTCTACATATTCAATCTCCCGAGACGTTCGTGACGTCATCTTTTGGTCCTAGCATCACACTTTTGAGGAGTCACACCAGGTGCCGGCCGCACACCCAGGTGAGCTGTGGGTGGTCTGTGAGCGGAGCGAGCAAGCTTGTGTGGATCCAGCGGCACTGACAGGCGTACGCCCGCGACCCTGCTATGGGCTTCAGTTTGGAGCTCAACCTCGTCCGGTCCGGCATGTTTTCCCTGTGAGACGAGGTGGATACAGAAGTTACTTTTTGGAAAAAAATAAAATAAAAACCACAATCATGTTTTTGCGTGTTTGGTAGGGGGATCATCTCTCCTCGTATTGTATTTTTGCAGTGTTTGGGGATCTATTTAGAACTGGAGGCATATTGAGCCAGCACGACTACCATCCTACATCGACACATCATTCCAACAGGCTTGCGTTTTCGTATTTTTCCACAGGACCATGAACCCAAACACACCTACAAGCTGTGGGCTATTTAGCCAAGAAGATGAATGATGGCCTCCACAGCCGAATTCAGGTGATTTGGGGTGAACTGGAACACAGAGGGAAGGCAAAAGGGTCAACAAGCTACTACCTCTGATGTCAAATTATATGCTGAACCTCAGTCATGGCCACTGACTGTGATGTCATAAAGGATCTGCCGAGACGCACCCCCCCACACACACACACACACACAACCCCTACGCTCTGCGTTTTGGGGATATAATAATAGTAATAGGTAGTAGTAAGAGCAACAAGTACTAATAGAATTGGCGTGTGAGTGTGATTGAGAGGTCACTGTAAAGCACTTTGAGTGCCACCATGTGGTAGAAAAGCGCTATATAAATGCAAATCTTTTTTTTTCATTATTTAGCAATGTTAACAATAGAAAAGTGCCATTGCTAAGTTTGCGAACTGCACCTCTTGAAGCTCTTATAGATAATGCCATTGAGAGAAAAGGGTGGCTACTCAGAAAAATAAATCTGACCAATACACACTCTCACACACACATATGCGCAGAGATGGGCAGTCACGCATTACATTTACTCCGTTACAATTTTTGTGTGTACTTTTTTACTTTTGGAATACATTTTTCACAAGTTGCTTTCTACTTTTACTCGAGTAAATTTGAGGTGAAAAAAAAAAACTTTTTACTGAGATGTCAGCAATTTGCTACTCACTACATTAACTTGGCCTTTAGTGACACCCGTTCTGTTGGCACATATGTTGGCGTCATATCTCTCTCTCTCACACTCTCAGGCGCCCTCTCTCTCTTTCTCCGTCTTTCTCTCTCTCGTTCGCTCTCTCTATCCCCCTCTTTCTGTCTCTCTCTCGGGCGCTCTATCTCTTCCCCTCTCTCTCACTCGCTCTAGGGCACTTGCTCTCTCTCTTTCTCGGGCGCTCTCGCTCTCTCCCGCCCGCTCTCTTGGTCACTTTTTTTTTACTGAAAGTTACTCAATACTTTCGCTACTTAAGTGACTTTTTTGTGGAGTACTTTTATACTTTTACTTGAGTAACTATTTGGAAGACTACATTTTACTTTTACTTAAGTAATATTTTGCTGAGGTAACAATACTTTTACATAAGTCATATGTATCTGCATATGTGTGTGCCCAACCTAAAGAAAATGTAGATGTGCGTGCATCTCTAAAGTAAAGAAGATGTATATGTCTCCAACCTAAAGAAGATGTAGTCACATGACGGAGCCCACTCCTTGTTGTCGAAGGTCAAAACAAGGAAGTCACATGACGTGCACCGCAGACGGTCACATGACCTGTGTATACAAGGCGGTTGACTTCAAACAATTCAAAAAGCACCTGAATATTTGAGCAGAATTTTCACAACATGGACTTTGAGGTACACCGGCTGAATGTAACTTGGAAAATCCTTGTTTTTGAATTTCTTCTTCTTTTTTTTACCATAATCCTTATTCATGCAAGGAATGTCAATGATTAATCAATTGATTGAATATTTAAAATGATCAATTTTCATACCAAACAAACAATAATATTTACTACAATTGCATCAACTAGGAAAATCTTCCTGCTGGTCCATAAGCTCTCAATACTCCATGAGCGTTATGGAATGAAAAAATAAAAGGTGATAGCTTGTTACCTGCGCCGAGCAGGTTACGTTTTCGGTCGAGTTGGTAACTGAAAAGAGTTGTGCACGGATCTGGATGAAATTTTGTTGGAAATGTTGGAAATGACCAACGGAACAAGTGATTAACTTTTGGTGCATTTTGACTGTCAGCAGGATAACTGAAAAAGTTAAGCACGGATCTGGATCAAATTGTGTATCGCTGTTGGATATGACAACCAGAACAAGTGATTGGTGCATTTCTGCAGCCTATAAGTAACATCATAGTTTGACAACTGTTATGAGCTTACAAACTGCAATTTTGGCGCAGGTTTGCACTCTCTGCGTGCTTCTAGTTAAGAATGTTGTTGGCCATGCAGATTTAAAGTCCTGTCTTCCATGGTACCAAAGCATATTGCCTGGCAGCGGCAAGAAAGTCCCCCCCGAAAAAGTCAATGATTAATAAACCAATACAATTAATGATAATTCATTGGTGATGCCGCCACCGCAGGGGGAGTAGGCGGAATCAGGCCGGTTGGAAAACCGCTCAGACCACACCCACAAGGAAGTGATAAAACAGTGGCGTCACCATGCCAACAGGATGCCAACTCATGAAGAAGAATCATAGGCTGTGTCCGAAATCGCCCCCTAACCCCCATATAGGGCACTATATGGGGCGCACGCCATATTGTAGGGGTGTCCGAATTCTCCATGTGCCCCATATAGGGCACTGAAAGTATCCCACAATCCACCGCGAAATGTAGTGAGCATCGGATGTACCCTAGACGGAGAAATATAACCCATAATGCATTGCGAGACGCATTATACTAATTCAAACGTAGAAGAAGACGACGCGCGTTCTCCAAAACAAAAACAATGGAGGACGGCGTCAGGACGCAGGAGCAACCGACGGAGGCAAATAAATAATTATAAATGTGAGTCCAATTGATTTTCTGTGATAAAGTATACATTTATTATAAAAAAAAAGCATGCGAATGCTACGGCCAATGGCGACAGGCAATGACGTCACTATGCTACAGCGGTGACGTAAGTTAACTGCCGATTCTAGTGTCCGAAATCTCGTCGCTGAGATTGAGTGGACTATATAGTCAGTGCCCTATCCAGGGGCTAGGGGCTAGGGGTTAGGGAGCGATTTCGGACACAGCCATAGACTGTAAAAAATATGGACGTCACGGTACAGCCAGTGGTTGAAGCTTACTTCCTCATTGGTTTTCGCTGGTTTTCATGTGGGCGTGTCTGGACTCCGAAAACACATCCTATGGAATTCCCTTACAAAATTGCAATTTTAGCAGCCTGTTTAACGCATGGATCAAATCAAGGTTTTAATTCCATGGACGGATATGCACTGTGTTAATTGTGTGAGGGATGTCATAATTTTACAGACGCGGCAGATTTGGCGTTATTCATTTTTTGAATTTGGCAGGTCGTGGGCGGGGGGGTCGTGGTGGCGTGGGGGGGGGAGTGGCAGCAGGCTTTAGCGCTGTGTTGTTAGCTAGATTCTATTGTCATCTCCAGTGGTTCATCGGACAGTCATGCTCCTGCAATGTAAGAAAATTTTTCAACGGGCTATATTTGTACTCTATATACAAGTGCTTG
>OMKY01190254.1:6296-18631 GCA_900302395.1 Bregmaceros cantori
GAGAAATATAACCCATAATGCATTGCGAGACGCATTACACTAATTAAAACGTAGAAGAAGACGACGCGCGCGCTCCAAAACAAAAACAATGGAGGACGGCAAATAATTATAAATGTGAGTATAATTGATTTTCTGTGATAAAGTATACATTTATTATAAAAAAAAAAACATGCGAATGCCACGGCCAATGCCGACAGGCAATGACGTCACTATGCTACAGCGGTGACGTAAGTTAACAGTGCTGATTCTAGTGTCCGAAATCTCGTCGCTGAGATTGAGTGGACTATATAGTCAGTGCCCTATCCAGGGGCTAGGGGCTAGGGGTTAGGGAGCGATTTCGGACACAGCCAAGGCCTGCCTTAACAGGGTGACTCATCGTAGCGTCTAATTGCGTGCGACGCATTCGCTCTGTCTTGCCAAGATGGTTTTTCTGAATGCTGATTTCAGTATAGAATATTTTGGAAATGCTGGCCGAATACTTGATTACCATCAATTTGAATTGGCTAAATCATGTTTTTGCTAAGATGACTATATGTAATGCATACACGAGAAAGGCATTTAATGTAATAATTAACTCCTTCCAGCACACAGGCTGGATATTATATAATCTATTTTTTCAATTATATGTTTATAATTTATGGCACTCATGTCTTTGTCGGTAAGTATTTCAATTTGATGGATGATCAACAACGGTATGCATTATATAAAAGTGAATTTCTTGAGATGTAATTAAAAAATTGAATGAAAGGCATAATAATGTTCTATAGTATTAGTGCTCGGTAACTTCATTTTGTAATAACAAATATCAGGTTCCACAGGATCTAAAAAAGGAAAAAGTTTCAGAAACTAAAATTGTATGCCTTTAATATGACCACAGTTTCATCAAATGTCTGAATTTTAATTGAATAAAGTCTTGAAAAATGACATTTATTAGATGAGAGATTTGTTGAACTATTTATTTACAATGAGATGATTCAGCATCATTCCCAGGATGCTTTCCTATGAACATATCCAAATGAATTTGTGTGTGATCGCAGAGCGGCCAAATGTGTGGCAGCGGCTGAAGGGAGCGTGGCATAATGTCTTCATGGTCGTCTTCTCTTCAAAAAGGTGGGTTCAGACCTCATCAGAATCAGGTTTTAGTCACTGTGTTGAATGAAGCCGGAATACCCATGGACCAAATCTAAGCTGCTTTTTCACTAGCCGCTTTTCAGAGGTGCGTGGAGTGGGAGCGGTGAGGTTTGCGGTCCTCCACGGGTAACCAGTTCAGTTACCTTATGTTACAAATGCAAGCGATATGCACATCGGACGCAGGAGACACTCTGGTGGATCAGAACGCAATCGGAGCACATAGTAAAAATAATACTAATTGAACAAGGAGATGAAGGATACAGTAGCGGGTACATTTTCAGGGGTGTCCTACTACAAGGCATCCTTTGGGGTACTCAAAAAATATGATACATGAAATATTGTGTGTTTTAAGCAGGGCTTGAAAACAAAATTATTTTTAAAGAGTTCCGTTCTGAACGGTTCCGGCAGGCCTATGTTTAACGTTTTCATTCTCTGAACATTGGTCCTGAACCAGTTCGGAACGCAAAAATTGTGTTCGTTCTTAAAGTTCCTCATATTGTGCAATGCTGCGTTCAGATAGTTAATACAAAATATATTTGGTGGATTTTAAACTTCAGTGCAACTGTATTAACCTGAAAACCGGGTTTAAAATGCCATTACATTCACTTCCTCATCTGTCCACAAGATGGAGCCCCAGATGCATGGGGCTTGATGACTGACAGTGAAAGTTGGATGGATGCACAACCGGAAATAGTATCCCAGACATAAGAAATGTTCAAATATATGGAGAACAGAAAAAACATTTTTAACTGGTTTTGTGGATGTCATAATGTTCCGTTTCTGTTCCGGAACAGTTAAAGAAATCTTTTTTTTTTTCGTTTCCGTTTCCGCTCCTCATAAAATTCTGTTCGTTTCTGTTCCTTGAACCGGTTCGGAGCCCTGGTTTTAAGCCTTGCTTGAACAAGTGATCTATTTCACAGGAGACTGGGGAACCTGATTCCAATCCTTCTCTTCCTTCTATTAGCACCAGCAGGTAAGATACAAGTTTGGCCTCTCGTATTATTAGGAGCTTATGGTTTAGTCTAAAAATAAACATATTTTCTGTAGTTACTGAAAAGAAACTACTGTGACGCTAGGTTTCCACTACAGAGAGGTCCGTATACAGTCCGTATACGGACCGGTTGGAAGATTGCTGTTTCCATTGTCAACAAAACTCCTGCGTGCGGCGCATTGGTAATGCACTGTTTTGTGTGTGTGTCTGCGTAAGTACGGGCCTGTTGTGTGTGTGTGTACTGCACTCTTGTGTGCGTGTGTGCGTCTGTGAGCGTACGGCACTGTTGTGTGTGCGCCTGGAGCATTCCGCTCCCCTTTGCGTGCGTGCGTGTGTGTGCGTGCGTGACACACGCATGCATACACACACGCACGCACAACAAAGCCGCGTGCACGAGGCCGCTTCGGTTAAAACTTTGGAATATATATATATTATTTCGCCTTTCATGCACTGGAGCGCACAGTCCGCTGATTGATCAGCACTGCTGTCAATCACTGAGCACATGGCCACGCCCCCAGTACGTACCGTATACGTGCAGTGAAAAATCAAAATAAATTATTTTCTATACGGTCCGTATACGGACCGTACGTCTACGGCACGTATTTCATGCTACAACGGTGACAACACGGTGACAACACATTTGTTTGCTCACGTATACGGACTGTATACGTACCGTACAGAAAAATCTCTGCAGTGGAAACCTAGCGTGAGACTGTTAGTGTGTACATCAAGGAGGAGCGCTGGAGCACCACACCTCTCCATCTATCAGGCTATGCTGTTACTAAATACCAAAGTTAGTTGAAAATGTCCCAGTTTGGCTTTTTACCTTATTGTTAATTATAACAATAAAAATGATGATAATTCTGTATTATGAATATTCTTGTCATAGCGTTACAATAACTAAGTTACTTTGATTTTTACCCTCTATTCCAGTAATTAGTAACTTAACACATTTTTCCAAATCAGCAATCAGAATAAATTACGTAATTTAAAAAAAAAAAGAAATCTGGAATTACTTTAGTTACTTTGTTTCATAATGCTCATGCATTTATCTTACCTTTTTAATGCTGAATCAATTGAAACAAAGATTGTATTGAATTTGCATTATTTATGTGAAATGAATTTTAAAATGCACTAAACTAAAACATTTTTTTTAAAGTTGCACGTTTGTCTTTTTAAGAGTTGGCTGCTATATGATCAAAAGTAACACGAAAAGTTACTCTTGAAATTAAGTCGCTAGTAAACGAACTACTTTGTAGTAGTAGTAGTGGTAGTAGTAGTAGTAGTAGTAGTAGTAGTAGTAGTAGTAGCATGAAAAACCATTACATCCCCTACGCTGCACGTTTTGAGGGTATAATCTATGGTGAAACTGGATTTGTTTTTAAATGATACACTTGCTCCAGTCTTTCCAAACTGGAGGGACTATGTGTTCCTGACCAGCCCATCCAACCAGCAGACCCTCAACCAGCCGTCTGTTGCCGGTCAACACGAGGAGCCTCTAGCGGTAGGTCGAGGTGGATTGTGCATCGTCATTACTAATATACAGCACATGTCAAAATACTGCCCACGGTAAAGTTATTACCTCTGCCAACAAGATTGTATGTTGGTTTATCAGGGAACAAAACTATTCAAAGTTATGGACAGGTTTTCATGACAAAGAACAACCCCTTAAGAATTAGATATGATCCAGATTATGATCCAGATCTGCTGCCATCTACCGACAAAGGTTTGGTATTATCAGTGAGAGAAATACTTTTACCTTTCTCCACACCAAGCTTCTTGTTGATGGGGCTGTCCCTGTGGTGTAGCGGTTAAAGATGCTCCGCCGAGAGGTAGCCCCACACATAGTCTTGTCTCTGTGGCCATGAAAATAAAGGAATAAAACTCTACAGGGTATTGAAAGGCATTCTAAATAAATGTTTTTAACTTTGATTTAAAAAGTGCCAGGCGAGTAGGGGTGCGGTGGCAAAGTGATTATAGAGTGGGTCCCCCAGACCACAGGTCGAGCAGTGCCCTGGGTTCTCATATCCTCTCCTAAAGCTGGTTTGTTGACGCTCTGCCTTGTTTTGTTGGTGAGCTGCAACTCCGTGTCGGTTTGGGGCCAGTGCGACTTCCGATGGTAGGGTGACGTCAAAAAATGCTCACGGTAGCGACTTGTACGTGGTAGGTGGTATTGGGTTTGAACCGTAGACTGTTTATAAAGTAGACGTAGCGTGCGTGACGTCATCCTATTGCTTTCATTCTAGCCGTATATACCCGGAGACAAGGAGAGGTAGAGAGAGCTATACGCTAAGAGAGCGAGAAAGACACCCCACACGCGACTTCTTCCGGTGGTACTGTCCGCTAGGGGCGCCAACGAGTCGGAATGAATGGGAACCTATGGGAGCTGAAATAAAAAATACACCAAATCTGACGCGTTTGTGTAATTATGACCCCCCCTCACACAATGAACCGTTAATTATCCCGACAATATACATTAAAACATCAATTAGAAACTATCTTTAAATAGGTTAAAACAAGCTGCTAAATTGGAATATTTGTATTGGAAACTACCATGGGCGCGATTTCCGGAGACAAGGCTCCCCCCATACCAACCTGGAAGTAGGCACAGACATCTATGGTTTGAACTCAGCAATTGGTTATGTAGGTCTTATTAGAACACATTGAACACAGTAATTGGCAGTGATTGTTCAAACCCAATATGACGTTCACGTCCAATTACTGGTTTCTAAACCAATAGGACCAAACATTTACAGAGTGATTCTTGTAGGGTGAAGCGGTATCTCCAGTACACTTGGAGCGTCTGCAGTTGTTGGAGAAGAAGGTTGCAGAACTCCTGCAGCGTGCAGAGACCTGCAACCCTCTACCACCTGAGGTACTTCCCAAGGTGACCCTGCTACCAGAACCTGTGGAGCCCTGGATCGAGGGGTTGGTGGATGAGAAGTTGGCTGAGTTGAAGCTACATCTGGAACACGACCTCTTGGAAATAGAACGGGTGAGCTTCTCAATATTTCCTGTTTTTTTTTTTATATTTTTTATTGCTTCTACCGTTTTAATCTGCCGTCATGGGAACATTTTATGGAAAGTGACCGGTCATGGAGACAGAAATTCCCTTTCATTGACTTTTCCATGACCAACTCGTATTTCAATATATTCTTATTATGGGTGCAACGGATCAAGAGACTCACGGTTCGGACCGATCCTCGGATCAGAGCTCACGGATCAGATTTTTCGGATCATCACAAAAAAAAACCCAAAAAAGACAATAAGACAAAAATAAAAAAAAGACAAAAATAAAAACAAGTTTGTCTTTTGTTGATTAAAACTGTTGAATTAAAATACATTAACTCAACTTAAGTGCTTCGGGATAATATATATTTTAAACATAAATAATATTATTAATAACCACATATTATATATTTACAAATGTAATGAAGAGAACCTTGTTATTTTCATTTGAACATGTATATGTTGCTGCTCTTATCAAAATCATATTGAATTACACACTGCCATATTATGCTTCATTTATGTGATTCATTGCATTTCTGAACTATTCATTTGGGAGACACAGACAGAGACTGGGAGAGAGAGAGAGACAAAAAGACACACAGAGAGAGACACAGAGATCGACAGAGAGAGACAGATCGAGAGATAGTGTTGAAATACTTGCCGTCTTTTCACCGCGCAAGGCGCTACAGCTGTGACCGCGCGCGCACGCACACACGGGCACACAAACTTGTGTGCGTATACACACACACACACACACACACGCATACACTCGCGCACGTTTCTGCTACGGGGCTGTATGGGGCAGGGAGAGTCGTGTTTTAAACTGGAGCGGTGCGCGGCCACGCACACGCACGTGCCTAGTCCGCGGTTCAGACATGTTCTCAAAAAGTGGCTTAAAAGTGGATTAAGGGGGTTTTGCATCTGAACTCTTCAGTTACTACCCCAATATCACCCAAACAATAAAATATTAAAATACTGAAATAATTCTTAATGCGTTATTGCTTTTTATAATTTTCCTCCACTACTATTAATCATAGACTGCAAGTAAAAACGTCTTCCCAACCCTTGGGAAGAAGTTACTACCAACGGCACTTTTTTTCAACGAGTGGTATCGGTATCAGTATCGGCCGATACTGCAAAGCCAGGTGTCGGGTATCGGTATCTGCACCAAAAAATGATCTTGGTGCAAAACTAATTTTTATGCTAAGGATCATGGGGTACCTGTAAAACAAAGTTGAACTTGAGGGTCTAATCACATCTGTGTCCAACAAGACTGATGAAAATAAAGACTGGTGTACTTTAGTTTTGTAAACAAACTGATTAGACATTAGACTGCACATCCTCAACATAGTGTTGGAGACAAAATGGTGAAACACAAAGTTTTTATAATGGCGGCCGGTCGAAGCTGCACTTTTTAAAAGTCGACCTTCGTCATTATCTCTCAAGTCCGCAGCACTGACAGCGATGTTGCACAGAGGCATTTAATTCATGCTTCTGTGGAAAGCATGTGGGTGCTGCAGCTCCTCTAGTTGTAGACGGTGATGGTGTTCACTGCCTCCTACAGACTACGGAGCAGTACATGGCCCAACAGGAGGACCAAAACACCAGACTCGGTCGGCTGGAGGAACGGGTCCTCCAGGGCAATGCTGAGGTACACCTTGTAGACGAGTTTCGGGGGGTACTTCTGGTCACGTCTGGTATAATTTAGTCCGCTGTGTTTTTGGTTATTTTTCAACATGTATATTTGGTGGGAACATACACCTACAGGTTTTTTTAAAACCTTTTAACTTGCGGTGTGCTATTCCACACCCTAATGCTCTCGTGCTGATCTGTGACCCACAAACGCATGATTTAATAATCAGTGCAACTCGTTCCATTTTCCCATTCCTTTTGTAATTACTAGTAGAAGCAGCCAGCCTATTGGTACAGAAGAACATGTGATCACTCGGTGAGTAACTTTAAGTCGGATTTTGACTGTAATTCATCAATATTCATACAAAATTATAAACTGAGCAAGTGGGGTGGTGTATTTACTGGTCACAGACGACACCTAGTGGTCGGATTTTGAATTGACGTGCGTTTTGTGTGTTTTGTTTTCTCGGTTCCTCGGTCAAGTACCAGATTTGCCATAGGCTACCATTAGGCACCGGAAGTGTGTTTCCTCCCGACAGGACAAAATGCCAGCCCCCTGTATTTTGCGGGTAAACTTGTCTATAGATCTGCTCTGCCAATGACTAATGCTGACTGCATTTATCAAATATTTTTTTTCACAGCTTTGTAGCAATTAAAAATAAACAATAGAAATATATTTCACTGAATAATGTAGGAGTAATTTACTTTTTCATTTAACAACCATTGTTATTTCACCTCGAGGCATAAGGGCTGCGATTAGCTTCCACAAAAAATGAACTGAAAAACAGGCATGCACATTGCCTTCATTTGGAGCTACCAAAATAAAATGGCAACATCATACTATATAATTTCTTCATACAAGGAACAATTTGTTATATTAACTTAAATTCGACGGCAGACTTAAATTTGTTCGTGCAAACTCAAGAAAAGATTATTATTTTTATTCGACTCAATTCCTTGAGTACCTCGAATAATGGTTTCAGTGAGACTCCATGGATGATCTCATCCCGTTTCCCTCCAGGTGCAGGAAGTTGTCTCACTGGAAGATGTCTCTGCACCTACTGGGTATGTACTGATGACCTGCCGTTTAGATCTTCTCAAATAACTTGTGAACATTCAAATAATAAAGCGGCTAAAGCCCAATTCACACTGGACTTTAGTTACCTATGGACCCCTGGTAATTGTGAATAATTGTGGAGGACGTCTGAGTTTCATTTGATGTGCGATGTCAGTGATTTGTGAAGTAATAATTCCACTGGGAGTTACCTCCTGGGATTCGGCGAAACACCACAATGGTATGAATTCTGGATTTGTTTTACTTTGTTCATACACGCCCACACGTGCGTGTGTGTGAGAGTGAAGTCTGTGGATGTGTGTACACGTGTGGGCAAGCAAAAATACGGCACATGTGTCATAATGTCTTTTAAATTGAGCAAAAGACAGGCTGGTACTAATCCTGTCAGAATGCTCAACAAAATAAAACGGACATCAGAGGGTAATTGTGAATTACCAGAGGTCCCCATGTAATCCAATGGCAGTGCCAATAAGGCTTAAATTGTGATTTTTATTTTTTATGGAGTCTACAATTCCAATGTCCACATTTAACTATCTGTAGCACAAGCCAGCTTTTTTGGTTAGCCCAACTGTGGATGGTGGGGGACTGTTACAAGACCGATATTACGTTCCAATATAGCCAAGAATGTTCCACCTATTGACCAATATAGGACGGCATGCTGAAGTAGAGTCGTAGACCGGAAGGCAGTTCTTCAGAGATTTATTTGGTTCACAGCATTCTTTAATTCAGCCTTGTAGTCAGTCAGTCAGCATGCCGGAAGACTGGTTTACCAACGGCTATCAGGCTTTTAGGTTTTTCAGGTGAAGGTTGGGACAGCATCTCCGCCTTATGGCCGATCACTTGCTCACCTCTCTTGAGTTTTTATGCCATCTCTGTGCTGAGAGGTGGGATTAAAATGAGACATGTCTTAAAATGGGCTATAGGCTTTTAGACTGTGGGAGGTCCTACGGACATTCCCTCAAGACACAGGGGCGTGTCCTGGGGCCATGTGACAAGAATCATGTGACAAGCGTCACAACATTATTTACAACAAAAAGAAGCAGCAGTTTGAAAACATGGAAGCATCTGTCTTGAACATCTTTTTTTTTTTAAACCTTGCCTTTTGAACATTTTTTAAAGAATTCTACTTCAGTGAAAACCTTACCTGTGTGAGTTTACTGCTGGTTTTAACCCTGTGTGTGCTGGTCAGTGTTGTGAGCAGGGAGGAGCATGACGCCCTGCGCTCTGACCTGTCCCGTCTGGAGGCCAGCCTGGGGGACATCTCTCTGGGCCTGGAGGGTCTGCGGGTCGACCCCGAGCGCTTTGAACAAATTCAAGAGACGGTAAAAATGCACCATGTGTGGAAATGAAATAAGATGGACATAGCATTAATATTGACATGATAGCATCATTGTTGTACTGTTTTCTTCCTCTGGAATAATCCTTAATAGGAAACTATGTACACATTCACTGATCAGGATCTTGCCCAAGGACATGTCATATGTCATAGCCAAGATTCAAACCACTCAACATTTCAGTCCTCTGGTCGTTGGAATGACCACTCTACCAACTGCTGAAAACAGTGGGCTGTAGCAATATAGTTAGGCAACATTATGAATCCCTTTTTGATATTGTTGTTGTGATTGTAAATGAGAAGAGATTCTATTAATCCCAAGATCAAGATTGTACTCGATTAGGGACAGAAATCAAGTATGAAAATGTTTTGATTGTTTTTTTTTTTTCATAATCGGAAATCGTGATCAAGATTTACTTTTTAGCTTCAAGTCCTCATGTTTGTCCCACGCCCACAGATCGTATCCCAGGTACAGGAGCAGCTCCGCGTCCTGCTCTTCGGCAGTTCGTCGCCCGACCTGCCCGACTCGCTGCTGCAGTGGCTCGGCCGGCACTACGTCAGTGGAACAGAACACGCCGCCTCGCTAGCGACTCTGGAGCAAAGCATCCTGGGAAATGTCACACGCCAACTGGAGCACCAGCAGTGCGTCGAAGAGCCGTCGTTCAACGCCTCCCACGAAGACTCTACAGTCACCGAGGAGGTGATGGCAAGGGTCGGATAGTAATGGACATGCTGGTAGTAGTAGTAATGATAGTAATGATAGTAATGATAGTAATGGACATGCAGTCCAATTACACTAATACAAAAAAACAGACTTGACCCTTTGGTGCCAGCACTCATTGCATCCTCGTGCATTTTTCCATTTCATTTGAGCGTCCTGTGCAGGGCTCCGAACCGGTTCAAGGAACGGAAACAAAAACCGAAAACTAACAGAATTTTCTGAGGAGCGGAAACGAAAAAAGATTTCAACTGTTCCGAAACAGGAGCGGAACATTATGAAATCCACAAAACCGGTTAAAAACTTTTTTTTTCTGTCCTCTATATATTTGAACATATCCTATATCTGGGAGACTATTTTCGGTCAGTCAGATATCAAGCCCCATGCATCTGGGGCTCCATCTTGTGGACAGACGATGAGGTGAATGTAATTGCATTTTAAAGCCGGTTTCACGTTAATAGAGTTGCAGTTGAAGTTTCAAAGTCCACCAAATATATTTTGTATTAATTATACGTAACATTGCAGAATATGAGGAACTTTAAGAACGAACACAATTTTTGCGTTCCGAACCGGTTCAGGACCGATATTTTGGTGCCGGAACGGTTCCAAGAACGAAAACGTTAAGCATAGCCCTGCCGGAACCGTTCAGAATGGAACTTTTTAAAAATAATTTCGTTTTCAAGCCCTGGTTCTGTGTCTGTCTCTCCGTCCGTCTATGAGCAGCAGGTTCAGGTGATGGTGCAGAGGGCCTTGAGGATCTATTCTGAGGACCGCACCGGCCTGGCTGACTACGCCTTGGAATCTGGAGGTTGGAGACAACTGCGTTTAAAGCCGGGCGTACACTGCAATTTTTTTTTTCTTCCAAATTGCGTCAAAAGCTTGCTGCCCACACTATACGAGTGAATCGCAGGGGTTAAAAGTTCACTGCTCACGACTCATCCACTCACACTATACGGTCCGATGTCGGGTGCGAACTGACTGTTGTGTACGGAAGTGAATCAATGTATGCAATGAGAACTCGGGGCAAGTTATATTCATTCAATTCAGCTATCTTTGTCCGCGCGTGAGTAGTGTACAGGTAAACCGCCCCCCCCCGACCCGACTGAATTTCAAACATATTTGATATTCTCCTGATCTCGGGGACAGTCGCACGACTGGAAAATCGTGACAAAATGGGCTGGAAATCGCACACTGTACGCCCGGCTTAACTTACAGACGGGACATTGCAACACAATTCTCCCTTTCACCTAGTCCTTTCAGCCTTCGTATTTCCATTGCCTAGTAAAGGATTCTGCTGCCCTCTAGTGATGATTGCAGGAGTAGGACGTGCAGTAGGAGCTATGTGTACCATCCCCACGGCCCTCTCCTGGGCCAAGGTAAAGGGTCTTTCATAAATGTCATAACGGACTTCCACCAATCTTCACACTGAAGAGATAGTCGCCTACCAATTCAAATAGAAAGATCTCCAAAAAATATATAAATAATGCCCTTGACTTCACGGACGGACATACAGTCGCATCGTATCTGCTGACGTGTTGTAGGCTGCTTGCAGTCTGCTCGCTCACGTCTTGTAAAGTCAGTGACATGAATGAAGAAAATGAATCGATTTAAATGTTATCAATTATCTATTTCATCACATGCACGCGCATCCATTTGAAACGGCGTGCTAGCATCGACTTCTGGCAAGGGCAAGTGTATTCTAAGAGACACGTATGGAGAGGAACACATAACACACGTGTTCTCCACGGTGATGCTTGTTATCTCCAACAGGTGGCAGCATCCTGAACTGCGCTGAGACCTACCACGGCAGAACCGCCGTCTTCAGCCTGTTTGGTTTCCCTCTGTGGTATTTCTCTCAGAACCCCAGAGTCGTCATACAGGTCAGACCCAAGTCAGAACCCTAGAGTCGTCATACAGGTTAGACCCAAGTCAGAACCCTAGAGTCGTCATACAGGTCAGACCCAAGTCAGAACCCTAGAGTCGTCATACAGGTCAGACCCAAGTCAGAACCCTAGAGTCGTCATACAGGTCAGACCCAAGTCAGAACCCTAGAGTCGTCATACAGGTCAGACCCAAGTCAGAACCCTAGAGTCGTCATACAGGTCAGACCCAAGTCAGAACCCTAGAGTCGTCATACAGGTCAGACCCAAGTCAGAACCCTAGAGTCGTCATACAGGTTAGACCCAAGTCAGAACCCTAGAGTCGTCATACAGGTCAGACCCAAGTCAGAACCCTAGAGTCGTCATACAGGTCAGACCCAAGTCAGAACCCTAGAGTCGTCATACAGGTTAGACCCAAGTCAGAACCCTAGAGTCGTCATACAGGTCAGACCCAAGTCAGAACCCTAGAGTCGTCATACAGGTCAGTCCCACGTCGCTCATTGGGGAGTGGGGCGGGGGCAGAAGCGAAGAGGGGGCAGAAGTGAAGAGGGGGCTATCGGCAGTGG
>OMKY01190304.1:0-10609 GCA_900302395.1 Bregmaceros cantori
TGGTTTGGGGTAAGGGGGGGTCAGAAGAGGAAGGAAGTGAATAGACAGCAATGGTGGGAGATGATAGCTGTGTGTGTGTGTGTGGGGGGGGGTGACACACACAGACACACACCCACACTGCCAAACATACTCACAAACACATGCATTCACACACACACACACAGCCAAACACACGCACTGCCAAACATACACACACACACACAGCCAAACACACGCACTGACACACACACACACACTGTGTATATGTTTGGCTATGTGTGTTTTTGGCTGTGTGTGTGTTTGTTTGGTAATATGTGTGTGTGTGTGTGTGTGTGTATGTGTGTGCGCGCGCGTGTTTGATTGTGTGTGCATTTTGTGTGTGCGTGTGTGTGTGTGTTTGGCTGTGTTTTTGGCTGTGTGTGTGTGTTTGGGAGAGTGTTTGGCCGTCTACATGTTTGTGGCTGTGTTTGCGTGTGCGTATTAGGATACTATACTACTTCTCTGTCTGTCTGTCTGTCTGTCTGTCTCTCTTCAAAAGAGAAATCAAATCAAATATGGCTTTATTGGCATGGTAATGAGCATCATATATTGCCAAAGCAAACTTATAACAAACATATAATAACCGGTCGTATAGCAAACCACAACAGATGAAAGAACAATATATAACACCTATTTACATAACAACGTGCACATCGTATAATGTCTGTAATATAGATATGTACAGCATTTCTATCATCCATAATGCAATAATAATACCTCTCTCTCATGTCCACTGGTTGACCTGCAATCGTCCACAGTACGACACACTTTCTCTCTCTCCCTCGCCCCTCTCTCCTTCTCTCTCTCTTGTGTGTGTGTGTGCTGCAGTCATGTATATGTAATATGCCGAATTAAACTGAATCTTGAATCTTGAAGCTCCTACATGCCGTCGCTCTGCAACCTCCTGCACGCTGCAAATCAAGAACTGAACTAGAAGGAAAGTGAATGAGAAATAAAATGGCAACAGAGAAAGTAAAATGTTATGTCTATGCAAGTGTATCATCTGCCTTTTTGAAGAGCCAAACTGAAATACCCGAACCACACCAAGAATACTTTTTGATTTGTTTTGTATTTCTCTGTGGCTGTGTCCCAAATCGCTCCCTATCCCTGACTTATTTACTAGTCCTACATACACTTTCGGACAACGCAACGCTAATTTAACGTGACATAATTTTGGCTGATATCCCGTAACATTTCTGTAATCAGGCTTTTACACTTTTTCTAAGTTTTATGTGAAAAAGTATTTTGAGTTGAGTTGTTTAAATATAGTGTATTTAAAGAAATCAATCCTGGGCTGCATTCCTCACATAAATATATCCACAGATTTTCTTTTTGTCATTTTTATGCATCTCCCAATGCATTACGGGTTATATTGCTTGGTCTAGGGTACACCCATGTTAACTACTTTTCGTGTTGCATTATGGATTATTTTGAGTGAACTATATAGGGTACGTGGAGTATTCGGACACGCCTAAAAATGCTGAGTGGCAAAAGTACCGGGATTTCTTACTTGAGTAAGAATAAAATAAGAATAATACATTTGTAAAAAAAAAAACAACTCGAGTCAGACTACAAAGTACTGATCCAAATATCTACTCAAGTAAAGTAAAAAATACAGGCTGAGAAATGTACTCAAAAATTATTTTTGAAAGTATAAAGTACAAAACCTAAATTTTACACTTTACACAAAATTTCTACAGGCGCTGTTTCATTTTGAGCGGCACCCCCAGAGACTAAATGAAAACAACGTATTAACTGCTACTGTACTCAGTGCATTACTGAGTACCGCCCCCTACTGACTCATTCACGCTATACATGTAGTCCTGCCATGTCGTTGCAGAAAAACAAAGAAAAGAAAAAAGTAACAACCCAGTTTTAGGAAAAGTAAAGGGTAGAAGTACTGATATTTTTGTTAAAAATCTACTGAGTAGAAGTAAAAAGTACCCACAGAAAAAAAGTACTTCTAAAAGTACAGATACTTGAAAATTCTACTTAAGTACATTATAAAATACAGTATTTGTACTTCGTTACTTGCCATCTCTGTAAAAATGGCACGCACTCTATATAGTGCACCTTATTGGGAATAGGTGTCCGAAATAGCGATTTCGGACACAGCCTGTATTTCTCTCGCCGTCCTCACACCCTCTCCCTACCTCTCCCTGATAAACAAAAATATGCGGTGCCTAAACCTGATGTAGAACAATTGTCCCAATCTGCATTTAGTAAATAGGTGTTGATACAGACATGGCTCACATTGTCTCGAAGACTCCTTGCTGCTCTGTGTAGGGTTTGATTTGCAGTGAGAGGTGTCGGCCTTGTTTGCATGTCAACTACCCACAGAGGGCACTGTCTGCCTTCAGCCCGGCCAAGTACATATCCTTTTCATATGCATGTTGTAACTGAAATATAAAGCAGGGGTTCTTATACTTTTGAACCCCCCCCAAAGATCCCTTATTCACACCCCAAACTACTTTGTTGACCCCTTTATTATTCCCGAAAGGGGATGGGTGGATTTGTCCTAGATTCAAGATTAATTTTAATTCGCCATATTGCATCGCATTGCAAAACCAAAACCAATGAAAGTTTGAATACAGGCCTTCGAGATCTGGTGCTAGAATGTTGAAAATATCATGGACGCAAAAGGTCACAAATAACGAAGTACTGGAAAGAGTAAACACAAAAAATTGCCTTCTTCTTATTACCCAGACCACATTTTTGAAATTCTTTGGTCACATTGGGAGGAAAGGAAGTTTCCAGACAGTTCTATTGGATGGGAAAATTGATGGGAAGAGGTGCATTCATGTTAATGGAGCTGTGTCTATTGTAGCGTCTGCGGTGCGCGAGTTCCCCTTGTCGATTTGATTGCGATGTCCACCCCGATCTCCCGGACCATAGCTTGAGCAGCACCACAGTTTCTAATCCCCTCTCCGTCTTATCTCAATAAACTATCTCACTATCTCAATAAAGAATGAAAAACGGCGCTGGAGCTCAAAAACTGGAAACGTGAACTTGAAAAAACAAAACAAAATGCCAACTCTCAGCCGGCTGCCAACTCGGCTGCCATCTCTGACTAGTGTTTAGTCCACAAGGCTCTGGATGGACCAGGGCTTGAAAACTGAATTATTTTTAAAACGTTCCATTCCGAACGGTTCATGCAGGTCTCTGTTTAACGTTTCCGTTCTCGGAACCGTTCCGCCACCAAACGTCCTGAACCGGTTCGGAACACAAAAATTTTGCTCATTCTTAAAGTTCCTCATATTGTGCAATGTTAAGTTTAGCTATAGTTTATACAAAATATATTTCGTGGACTTTCAAACTTCTGTGTAACTGTATTAACATTAAAAGGGGGTTTAAAATGCCTTTACATTCACTTCCTCGTCTGTCCACATGATAGACCTCCCAGATGCATGGGGCTTGATGACTGACAGTGAAAGTTCGATGGATGTACAACCGGAAATAGTCTCCCAGACATAGGAAATGTTAAAATATATAGGTAACAGAAAAAAAACGTTTTTAACCGGTTTTGTGGATTTCATAATGTTCCGTTTCTGTTCCGGAACATTTGAATACGTCTTTTTTTCGTTTCCGTTTCCGCTCCTCGAAAAATTCCATAAATGTCCGTTCATTTCCGGTTTTCGTTTCCGGTTTTCGTTTCCGTTCCTTGAACCGGTTTGGAGCCCTGCAAAGTACAGATCCAAATATCTACTAAAAAGTACAGCCTCTGTAATATACTCAAAAGTATTTTTGAAAGTAAAAACTACAGCCTCAACATTATAGTCAAATGTATTTTCGAAAGCAAAAAGTACTAAAACTCACTTATGTGGGGAAGTATTTTCTTAGCTGGTTGTGTTACTGTAAAGATAGAAGATGTCACATATATGCATTGATGTTTACGTTGGGCTGCAGACTATAATGTTAGTTCTTGTAGATCGGTGTTGTTGCGCAAACAAAATAGATTAGCGCAAACAATATAGATTATAATTATATATCTAATATAATGATATATATAAAAAAATAACAAGCGTGTTTACAAGTTAAACAATACATACATACTACTACTACTACTAATTGGTACTACTTATTTGAATGTACTCAAGTATTTGTACATTGTTACTTACTTACTTGCCATCTCTGATGGTTGGCAGAGGTGGAGGTATCTTTACTTTGGTTAAATTGTACTCAAAGTAAAAGTACAATTATCCATCTCAAAATGTAGTTGAGTAAAAGTACCAAATTACTTCATTTAAAATGTAATGAGTAAAATTAGTACAAGTTACTTTGAATTATTTAATGCAACAAAAAGCATGAGTCATGAGTCAAATTCAGAATTGTTTTTATCAATATTCAAATTACAGCTTTGCGGCTGGAGCATGTTTTGTAATATGAGTTACAATTACTAAGGTAAAAATGTACTTGAGTAAAAGTAAAAATTACACATTTCAAAATCTACTCAGAAAATTACAAATTACTTTAAAAAGTAATTATTTACAGTAATGTGAGTAAATGTAATTCGTTACTTTCCACCACTGATGGTTGACTCATCTTAAAATAATAAACCTCATGTACCTGGATGTTGTATCTGTTTGTTTAAACGTGTAATATCGTCATCAGCAATCGGCCCTTTTAAATATTGTTGTTTTTCTTTTTTTGTATTCTTGTTACGGTCCCTTGTACCTTGTCCTTTGTCGATATGGACCACCCTGTGGGTGTGTCCGAAATAAAGATATTCATTCATTCATTCATTCATTCATCTGCTTTAGTAAAAATCAGACCCCCAAATTTGGATACTTTTGTTAACACGAGGATGGATTCATTCATTCTTTCGCGCTCCAATATTTCCAACCCCGCCCATCCTCCGTAGTCCCGCCCCAGCTGGCTCCCATGAGGGCGGCTATTTAAATAGCGCTAAAACCCATAGCTGGCGCCTTTTTGTTATCTTCTGTGGACAAGACAGGCGCCCTGTGCACGGGTCACCGTGGGATAGTTTTTCTGCAACAACCAACCTCAACGGTAATTCAGCACTATTCCTTTAAATACGATCGCGCTTTGCTTAGCTTTGTTTTTTTGTAGCATTTAGCCCCAGCCTCCTTTTATACCGGGCTTTAAAAAAGGTGGGCACAGCGTCGTTTGACGAGCCGCGTACTGTTGAGACGGACAGGCGGTTTGAACCTATAAGACTGCTGGGCTTGGACTTTGATTCCCGTTCTCGTCCACGGGCGCCTTGCGCTTTAATTCCAATCATTTTTGTTAGCGATATTGGATTTTTTTTAAAAGGTAAGCCGTGAGATCGACCAGCCCTTCGCTTTCACTGTGTACTCCTCGCGTCGAATAGCAATTTGGCGGGAACTTTCACTCTCTTGTGTGTGCGGCGCCGTTCATTCGGGTAGCCATTCGGTGTCCGTGTTATATACGTATGGTAATAATAATTCGGAGCAGTTTTCGTTGCATTTGAGTGATTTATTTTGATGTTTGCTGCCGTGATCGCTGCGGATTTTTTTCTAGCCCGCGCTTGCAGCGTGATGCTAGTGTACTACCCTTGTGTGACCAACTATTGACCCTGACGGCGCCGATGCAGTGTTGCATTCATTTGCTTAAACTTTGCTTGGCTTCGATCGATTTGTAAAAAAAACGTACAACATGCGAATATAATCTCCCACAACGGAGCCGTGCACGACATCATGGATCGCCGCGGCTTCTAAGCGTGGTTCTTGGTGTTCCATCATGGTGGCTAGATTTTTTTTTTTTTGGAGGGGGAGTGCTAACACGAAGCTAGCGCCTAGCTTCCGCTGCGTGCCATTTAACGAGTTCCGAGTTGATGCAGCCACCGCATTGGTCCTGGAGAACACATGACCAGCTCTCGGGCCAATGAGGTTGGCTGCTTCAAGGCGGACGCGCCGACCGCGAAGGCTAAATGGAACGCGGTAGATCCGGTTGACTGCGTAACCCTAGTACACGGAGTGCTATTCACAAAAGCGCGCTGCGCCCATGAGGCTAATTAACGCGCACACGAGGCCAGTTGCTCGGGTTTTTGTGCGGGGTGTTCCCACACGGCGGCGTCGAGCAGAAAGCCTGTGGGTGGGCTGTGTTTTGATGGTAACAAACGAGGCCCACACTGACCGGACCATTCAAAAAAAGGCTCTCATTATCGCAAGGGGCGATGCTGGGCGCGAATCTTCGATCAATGGCGGGGCGATCGCTTGCTGTGCATGGATCGTCATCATCCGGGGAGGAAGGGCGTTTTTGGTAGCGCAGCATCAAACGAGGAGCGGCTACAGTTTTAGAATTGGGGGTATCGAATGTTTGTGGGTGGTAACCAGCGGCGTGCCCCGCTCCTTGTTGCTCTTTTATGCATTGTGTTATCGGGTGTTTTTACTATTACGCGATCAATCGCACTCAAGTAAATATATCGCTCTATTAAAACTCGTTTGGGAAGTTACATCAGCTGATGCTTGCTATCCTCATTCATTTGATTTTTTTTTTTATGTTCCATTGACGCCCCCTCCAAAAACATGCAACAAATGTGATCATTATTGAATTCAATGTCTTGTATCTGCATAAGCGCTTGTTTTTGGCAAAACCCCAATGTGATTTTCGCAGAATACTCTGCTGAAATATAAAACGACCACAGTGCTTTAAGTGATTCACCCCTCGACTCTATGAAGGTGAAACTAATGTTACACTTTGCATTTCAACACCACGTCCCTTGTTTTCTTCCAGGTCTAAGCGGTAACCATGAGCGGAAAGGAAACGGAAACAGAGAAGAGGGGGCGTGGCCGACCCCGCAAGTCGAACACCGCGGTGGCGTCCGACGTAAGTGTGCTTTACAATTTCGAAGTGCACTGTCGACACTACTCTAAACGTTTTGGGTAACTTGTGCACCAGGGCCCTGTACATATCAAAGTAGCTGCACTCGATTGCTGTGGCAAAATTTTGCGATGCTCATCGGCATTTCGCCGAGCGGTTTCTCTCATCTAGCTGCTCACAGGCCGACGACAGAGTCCTGCACCCGTGCAGTTCGGTATATTCTGGGTGGTTTAAAGCGTTTGCTAATTTTCCGGGTGGGTAGACTGGTATCATTTGAGTTAAATTAGGCTTGTAAGCTCACATGCACGATGGACGCCCACCCCGCATATGGGTGTTGCCGTCTGGGCTCGATGGGTGGTTGGCTGGTCGCTTTCGTGTCTACACACGTTCTTATTCCAGCCTCACCTTCTCGAGCTAAACCCAAACTTCCTAAGCCTTGTTGATGGTGCAACAACGTGTATCCTTGTCTTGCAGGATGCCAGCGGTGCACCCGCTGCCAAGCGAGGCAGGGGCCGGCCGAAGGGCAGCAAGAACAAGGGTGCCGCCCCCAAGGCCGCCAAGGTAAGACGGTTCACTCAACACTGCAACGATTAGTCGGTTAATCCACCCTTGATCGATAATTGCCAAGGGATTGAATGGTCATTCTGTTTTGTGTTGGTACCACTATCTACTGGTCTACACAAATTTAAATTTCTGGAAATTCAGTTCATGAAAGGGGCATTGTTAATTATCATTTGAATAATTGGCAACTAATTGCACATCATAATAACCGGCATAACCCTACTTGGATCCCCCCCACACACACACACACACACACAGCCACCTGCCCCATCTGCCGGGTGCTTTGTGATGAAGCTGTTTGGCACTGAACCACTTCCCCTTCTGTTTTGAAACTCTGCCATTTCAGACTTTAAACTGTTTACTTCCTGCAGCTTTGACTGTGGTCACAGATGTGACAAAATCTATAGACTGGCGCCCTAAGACTTGCATGGAAAGAACTGCACGTTTTTTTTGCAATCGCCTTTTCTTTTTCTGCTGAAAAACTTGTTAATTTCATCACTCGCAACCTTGGCAATTTAGGATGAGGCAGGGAATTTACTCGCCTTTTTTAGGATTAATAGAATTTCTTCCAGAAATGTCACAATTGGGCTGCTATAATGATGTACCATAACAAAATCTGATCTAACTCAAATCATAACTAATCCAATTTTTATTCCAAATCTATTAATCATTCAGATCTAATAAATGCTAAACCTTTTAGAAAATTCTACTTTTATTCTAGAAAGTAGAAATCCTCTTCATACACCTGTGTATAACGTGACCTTCCCACATCTGGACACAATTTTGGTGTTATGGCTGCTGTTGAGTTTTTTTATTGGTGTATTTATTCGACTGTCGTGCAAGCGTCACTCGACACCCCCTTTGTGACCACCTAGCCGAAGCCTTCAAAGTTAATATGGAGAAAGGGCCGCCGCTGCTCGCCAGCACCTGAAACCTTGGCGTCCGCCCCACCCCCGCAGCCCTTGGCCTCAGTTGCCATAGCAACACCCCGCCCCCACTCTCTTCCCAGAGAGCACTCACAATGTGTGACATTGGTGGGAGGCCATGTTGTGGATGGCTTTTTCCCCACCTCAAAATTTGAATGTTTCTAGTAACCTGTTCTGTCACAGGCAAATCTCAGTTTGAGGAGGGGCTAAATGATTTTTGCTTATAAATAATATTTTGATTTCTGAAACCTTTTTAATTTTAATTTGTTCTTTCAAAAATCTGAATTTAATTTAATCTTATTGCTCGAACTATAACAATTTTGCAAACCCGTTTATGAATGACTTGGATCCCTCACTCTTGGGAATGCAATTGAAATAATTTCATTTCATTTTTATAAGTGTATATGTAATATAGCTAATTGTATTAAATTGATCTAAAATAAACAAAACCAGTACTTGGTACAGTAGCTGTACTTTCGGTTACATCAGTGATGTACCGCACTTGTTCAAGAAAACATTAAAATCCGATTGATTTCTCTTCTAACCATTCAACATTTCATATGTATCCAAATTTGGACAAAACAGATTTTTAATTTTTCACCTATTTGTCAACTTTTGGCTGATCAGGATGCAGTTTTTCTAGAAAGATCTATGGAGGTCCATTTCGCGTGGGGTTTTCATGGCCTGCTTCTTGGTGCAGCCACTAGTTTAATTTCATAAACTAGCCCCCTCTTCCCCTGGCTTGCGTAGCTATTGGCTCCGGGCCTGTGTTGTGGAAGACCAACAGCTGTGTGTAAGCCTGGGACCAGGTGGCCAGCGAACTGGAGTGCCCTGTGCTCCACTTCCTGCCCGACAGTCCAGATAGCGGTTAGCGAACCCGCTGCCCTGCACCACCATCTGCTCTCCCCTACACGTAGGGCTGTGGGGGACGAGATCGATTCCAAATTGGATTATTTTGTTAGATTGAATGATTTATATTTAAATCGTCAGACTTGATGTTAAAGGACGTGATGAATCATTGTGCTTTTGCTGGTTATAAATTAGCGATGCAACCGAGCAATTTATTTCAATAATCGCCAACTAATTTGATGATTGATTTAATCGGCAACGGTTTAATTTTTTTTTTTTTTTTTTTTTTTTCTGCTCAAATGTGTTAAATGCATGTTAGTTGACATTCCCACGGCACATAATTGGTGTCATGGGGCTAATGGTGTCCTTCCTGCTAATTTGACACTGGGGAGTAGGTTCTTCCATGGCAGTGCTAGGAACATGAAACTGTTGGCCATACATGGAGATAGCAAAACCGCAAAACGTTTGCAAATTAATATTGCAAACGTGTGTGTTGGTGTGTGGGTGTGAAGGCTGATTAATCGATTATTAAAACCGTCAGTTGCAGCTATATTATATAATATTTGGATGTATTTAAAACAATTCATGAAATTGTATATTTAATAATTGAAGAACATTATGTTGGTGGCAATGGCCCCTCCCCCTGTTTATTTGAAGGAAAGAGTTTTCTATATGTGGTGACTGAAGTGTTGTCTTTTCTTCAATTTCAGAGGGCATCATCTGCTTCTGCAGGAGGAAAGCCCCGTGGAAGACCCAAGAAGGCGGTATGTTGAAATTATTTAATGCTGCTGCTGCTAGTTTTGTGGTTCCTTTTTAACATTGAAGTGGACAGCTGTGTAATGGCCAATATGGCCATGTATGTAATGGAATGGTAATTTCCAGTAATTGTTGGGTTGGTTGGACCAAAAATGCTGTTGTGACTCATAACTGCCAAGTTGAATCTTGACAACAATGACTTAACTGACTTGACTCGGTTTACTGATGACAAGGTTTTAAAATTGCAGACCAATAATCGCTAGGTGTACCGCAGGCTAGAGTTATTTTGTGTCATACACATACTACACTTGAGAGATTCCAGAATGGGTGCCGATTAAGCTGTAGTTATTTAATCTAATAATAATAATAATAATAATAATAATAATAATAATAATAATAATAATAACAATAACAATAATAATGAACAACAATAATAATGAACAGAATCAAGATGTGTATGTATAACAACAACAATAATGAACAGAATCAAGATGTGTATGTATATCGCGTTATTCGTGCTGAATAACCCAATTTTGGAACTATTAAGACATTTATTGCTGGCTATGTGGCGTAGTCTGTATTTTAGATGGACTCATCCAGTGTCTTTAGACTTGCAGCTGTTGTGAAATGCCTTACTTCACCCATATACGTGTGCTGCAGGGCTGACCAACCCTGTCAGTAAAATGGAAAAATTA
>OMKY01191062.1:1892-17430 GCA_900302395.1 Bregmaceros cantori
GACTACACTTTATTCTGATTTTACTGTAAAATGTCATGAATCGAGTGTTTTAGCAACATTTCTGTCAGAACCATTTTAGTCAAGAAACACAACAGAAGATTAAGAAGCAGCTCTCTTTTATTGATATTAGAATTATCTTGGCGGTATGGCTCTGTATGGAGGAACTCCCCTATTTCCATGAGTACCATGGAAAAGCACTAATTCCGGGAGCAGCAGAAGTGTAGAGAATTTTCAGCCCAGCACGCAGGGTGAGATAGATAACCCCCCCCATGAACAGAGCCAAACGACGTGACAAGAGAACATGTCACATCATACATCTTGGTTAGGTGGAGCAGGGGAAGGTGGTGGGTAGCAAAACAAAGTAGTACATGGTTTAGGGTGGGGAGAATTTTTAGGGCGTGCCGAAGGCGTCCGGCCAATCGCTAGGGGAGCGAGTTAATCAGCTGAGGGGATGCACCTGGATCAATTATACTGCATACTGGATCAAGTACTGACTTAAATCAGATAATGCAGATGCTGGCTCTGCGGCGACGTCGGTAAGACACACGCATCTTGCACATGTATGGTGTCTGTCACATAGTTTACAGGTATGGGCACACTAATCTTATCCACTAAAATGGAAAATAGCGACTGCACCGAAAAAATCAGGTAATGGACCTCATTTCGCAAGATGTAACCCAATGTTGTCGTCTAGATAAAGATCCTGGACTTGGTCAGTCAAGACCGAGTAGCAACCGAGAGAGAAGACCTGCTGGACATAATAGACCAGCGTGTGGACGAGGGAACACAAGAAGCCATCAAGCGTCAGGTAAAGGCAGATTCCTACCTTACGTGTGGCCAATTATGTACACAATCCGTCCGTTCCACGCGTTGTCGCCTTCATACCGCTGAGCGTCTTTTACGTTACCATGTGCAACAACAGCTATTTATACTCAACACGCATTTTCCGGTAGTATTGCTCCGTTTCATCCGTTCGCACGTAATCATAAGGTCCCCGAATCCCTGTTAATTTATGTATGTAATCGACGGAGAAAACGTGTGAAATGCTCCATCCGAATGGGTCTTAAGGCATCAACCTGAAGAGAGGTGCACAATGTTCAGTGTGTAATTTCTAGCAGATACTTTACATCTTTTTCATTCTAAGAATTCTTTTGACGTCATCCATATCCTCGGTGGCACAGTGGTTAGCAGCATTGCTGCCTCACCGCTAGAAGGTCCTGGGTTCGAATCCCAACCTGGGCAGGTCCATTCTGTGTGGAGTTTACATGTTCTATCATCACCCTCGACAGGCTGCCATCAGCCAGGAGTTGAAGAGGTGGTGCCTGTGCCAGATCCGGGACAGCGATCCCCCGTCCCATCGCACCACCAAGTCCTACACCCTCCTCCCGTCGCCCTCGGCAGGCAGACCCAGCCTGGCCGACACGGACCTCCTGGAGAGCACCGTCCCGCTGCTGGCCCTCGGTGGGGGGGACAGCAGCTGCAGCAGCCTCTCCTCACTGGGGAACTACGTCAACGTCCTGCCTCGCGTGTCCTCATCCTCCACCTCCGTCAGCGAACACCGCCGCAGCTGCTCACCGCGCAGGAAGTACTTTGAGATGAAGACGGAGCATACTTCGGGTTTGTTGGCGCCCTGGAACAACCAGGGTTGGCATTGGTACTTCTTATAAGTAATCTTACAAGTTATTCAACATGCTTGATCAGTAACATAATCCTGTAACCAAATGTCAAGTACCGAGATGGCAAATCCAGCTCCAGGAAGTAAAAGTCCTGCCACATTTTGACTTCTACCCAGCGTAGAAGTGCACTGCAAACAGCTGTCACTGATTAGCAGAGCACCCCAACTGAAGAGCTTCTCTAATTAGGAGCAGCTGCTATTTGCAGTGCACAGGTAGAAGCCAAAACATGGCAGGATTTTTACTTTCTGGAAATGGATGTGCCATCTCTGCAAGTACCTTACTTTTACTATTACTTTTAAATGTAGCTGCAACTAATGATTATTTTGATAATCTGTTCATTTTTTCTTTGAAATCTGCACATTTGTATTTTCGGAACACATGTTTTTTTTGCACCCCATTCAGAGTTTTATTCAGAATTGGCTTGGAAAAAGGGTGAAGAAGGGGGAGGAGACGAGATGTTGGGGAGGGGAAGTGAACCCACGATTGTGTGTGCCACACATGTTCCATTTGTGTGCTTCGCAGTGTACTCACTCTTAACAGACTGAGCTACTGCGGCGCACAAAATCGTAGTGATTATTAACCTGAAACATTGTTGATATTGCAAACGTTGAAGAACATATTCAACACATTTAAGCAGAGGAGCAGCCAAACAAGGAAACAATTAATCACAGTCGATTAATCGATTATCATCGATTAATCAGTTGCAGCTCTAGTTCATTCATACTTAGTGTTATAATTTTGATTTTGACAATTATACAATATTTTAAAAAAGCAACACTTGCAGAATTGTGGATTCAGGATCATGTCGTACATGGAGCCCTTCCTGTCCGGGAATCTCTAATGAATATTGACTGACGGACAAGTGATCCCAGAACCTAAACTCGAATGAAAATGTGGATGATTTGTTTGTGTTGTGAGAATGTGTTGTTGCAGTGTTGCATTCTAACCCTTGCTTGTGTTAATTCTTTTAGGGTGAGCTCTGCCTCGTGGTATTTCCTCAATGTGTTTGGACTGCGGAGCATGTACTCACTAATACTCGGACAAGATAATGGTATTATTTTATTTATTCTCAGGTTTTGACGCATGTGTGAATCATGTACCCTTCACTGGCCTCTTAATGATCAGGGGGTAGTTGCTTAATGGTTAGGGTTTTCACTGTGATTATTCATCAAAATGCGGACATTTTAATTTTTTCTAGACCACTTAGTGTATTAACATCAACACTCGGCAGCAACTGAATTTAATGCAAATGAACCTAACTACATTTTGAAAAGGCAGTAGTCTGTAATCTAACAATTAGTTTTAAGAGGAGTAGTGCATGATCAGTAGTTGGATTACTTAGGAGTAACTGGTAACACTGCATGTGTCTAAATAAAGGAGGCCTGTCCCGTTTTCTTTGAGGTCAAAGTTGACTAATAAACTCCCTTCAGCTAGCATACGTTGATGGCAGGAGACACGCGTACAAAAAAATACAACAAATATAACAACTGTCCATCTAAGATCCATGACAACAGAAATACCAAAATTCAAAAGCCCTTTCACAATATCCTCTTCATGATGGCCACCCTGCATGCTGCACATGTCCTCACATGTATCATGGCTGTTCTGGTAAATATAGAAACAGAATCAGAATGAAGTTTATTGCCATGGGCAATGATACAAGTTCACAGACTAGGAATTTTGCTGAAAGGACTGTGGAAGGGGGTGTAACTACTTCCGGAGTGCCATTGGAGGCAAGTTCAGGAGCCGTACAGCAGCAGGATAAAAACTGTTCTTGAGGCGTGAGGTTCTGGCTCTGATGGACCTGAACCTCCTGCCGGGTGGGAGCCGCGTGAAAAGATGGTGAACAGGGTGGGAAGGATCGGCGGCTATCTGTCCCGCACGTTTGCGAGTCCTTGAAGAGTATAGTCAATTGAGGGGAGACTGCAGCCAATCAGTTTCTCTGCAGAGCGGACAATCCGCTGCAGCCGCTGTTTGTCCCTGGTTGTGGCTGCAGCAAACCACACAGGAGAGAATGGACTCAATGGCAGTTGTGAAGAAGTGTCCCTGCATTTTGGCTGACGGCTTCAGCTGCCAAACGAAGTGCATTCTCTTGTCTTGCCTTGGCGTGGAGTTTGTCGATTGTGAGTCCCCACGTAAGATCTTACGTGGGGATAAGAATCAATAATGTGCCCCATTAAACCTTATGTTTAATTGTCTCCAATGTGTGTATCTGGGGGATTGTCTAGATTATGAAAATGTTTGTAATTTGATTGTAATCTTGACATTTTAAATTCTTACAGGGCTGATGTGGGATTGAAAGGGGGTGGGCAGTAGGGGCATTGCTATATCTCTAAACAGATAGAAAGATTGGTATATTTTAGATTCATCATTTGTTGTGTGTTCTGCCAGGTGCTGACCAATCACGGATAATGCAGGAGCAGATGAGTGGAGCAGCCATGGCCATGCCAGCTGACACCAACAAGGCCTTCAAGGTTAGCGCTGTTCAAAACCTCCCACGTGCTGCAGGGTCTCAAACACATCCTGGGGTCCCCCACCTTAATAGGAGAGACGTAAATGTCCATAATCCATATATTACGTTGACGTTTTCTCCTAAAGCCTGAAGAGAAAGTTTGGTGATTTCACATCTCCAAACTTTTATGTTCCAATGATGAATGAAGAAGTGTCTAATTGGAAATGATCTACTATATGCTTTCTGGATACCGAAATATGCCTTTCAGACTACTTTGTGATTTGGGGTAGTGTAAAATTATGTGTCTGTATTGTTCATTCATATTCTGTATTTTTATGATCCTATTCAAGATTCATTTTAATTTGCCATATTTTATATACATGACGGCAGTACACACACATAGAATTTTAGTTGGGCATGAATCGACTCTCAGCATCAACGGGTTATGAACAAGGTCAACACAAAGAAAGGAAAAGCAAGTAAGACGTTATAAAGTGGCACTGGCATAGGGTCAACACATGTACATGTCACCATATCAAGCAGGGCTACCCCCTGCATTCACTAGCATCACTGTGTGTAGATTTTACAAATGCACTGATGTTCTGAACTATGTTTGGTGTTAAAACACTTGTGACCGTTTCAGGCGGAGTGGGAGGCACTGGAGTTGACTGACCACCAGTGGGCGCTAGAAAGCATCGAGGAAGACCTGATGGGCAGGGAGCTGGACTTTGATGGGATGTTCACCAAGGAGTTACCAACTGGTATCTTCTGATTGCCGTTTGCCATAACCGCCCCTGAGAATAGTTTTCATTTTTATTTGTTAGCAGACACGTCTTTAAAACAAAAAACAAGGCTTCATTGTACGCAGAGTTTACATCAACACATTTATATGGGGAGTGTGAACCTTTTCCACAATGGCATTTTAAACTACATAGGTTTTTTTATTTTACTCATCATAACTAGACGTTATATTGTTATCAAAACAATATGCAGTGTCCAAACTTACTAGTGCGGGGCTGTGCCTGGACAACTACTAGTATGTCTTGCATTGATCGTGGTAATAATAATGAATGATATTTTCCATTGAGATTGTTAAATGCCTGGCAGAATGACCAGCATTGCTGTATTAACATTAACAGATTAACAGACCAACTGCCTGCAAACATCTGAATGATGTGGTTTGTTATACTTCATTTACCTTGAAATATGTTTTGCATGATGAGACTGGGCATATTTTAAGATTATTTGACCAAGCAGGGTAACGAGCTATGCACCCATCAGTTTTAACACGTTTATCACGTTATTAACCTTTTGAACTTTGCGCGTTGGGTAACTTGTAAGCGGATGCCTGCATTGATTCTGAAATTATTTTCTATGGTTTACACGTCAAACAACAAAGCATTATGGCTTCCTTAACGTCAATTGGAAAATGAAATTAAACCGATGGAAAAACTGGTAGTCTACCACTGGTGGAGTAATGGGAATTAAAGTAATGTGTGCCTGTTTGCCTGCCACCAGACAGGGAGAGTGACATGGTGGCTGAGAGTAAAGGATGCTGAAATGGGGACGTGCCAATTTCCATGTGGAGGATGTCTTTATAAAAGTTGCTATTCTCTTAATATGTAAATGAAATTCAAAGTAGAAAATCAAATGCCCGTTTCCATACCAGACGATTTAGAACTTCTCATTTCACTGGACCCAAGAAATCCTGCCTAGATGTTTTCGCTTTTACTCTATCCATGGCTTTCTGTTCCTTGCCTTGTCTCCTCTTTCCACCTCCAACGAAATATTTCTCCAACTTGCAAATTGTAGATGATGCCTCATTGCCATTAATGTAACTGAGTTTTGAGATGACAACTTCCAACAATGTGTTTTTTCAGTCTGTATGTACTGTATGTGGATGTTCTGCGCAGGCAAAAATGAACTCCCATTTGTATAGGTCAATCCACTATCCTCATGATCTGTAGTACACCCTTCCAAAAACTGATGTCTCAATACATTCCTAAACCATTAAGGACATCATGGTCACACATTGTATTTAACCTTTAGTTTCTTGCCTTGTAGCTCATCCTCCAATGCGAGTACTGTTTGGATATTTGAGACATCTGGGAATTTCTTGATGCAAGCCAAACATGAAGCCAGCCTAACTGTCTTGATGCACTGCTGCTCTTGAGTGACATTTGGTAATCAGTTTCTGAAACGAAACATTTGCAGCCTGGCGAATTCCCTTCTGTTTTGGCTTTATTCGTCAATTTCTAAGGCATTAAAGGTCTGTACTCGTGTGTGTGTGTTGTAAAAGAAATGTTCCCGAAATTGCTCAGAGCACAATCATTTTAGCGGTTTCTATTTGTGCCTGTTCGCAGTTGTATTTGGAATGAGGATTTATTTGTTCACTGACTACTCATGCTTTTTATTTTGAATTGTTTTGTTTTACATTAGTTCGTGTCACACGTTTTCTTTCGCAGTTTTTCTTCTGTTCACTGCGTTAAAGTACTGTCCATATGCAAAGTACATATGTGTTTTGCTTTGTAGTAGTTTTAATCAAAATATTTATTTAGATGATTATTTTTTAACTTTTTTTGTTTTGTATAAAGCCATGTTTGATTACATAACCATTGGTGTGTGTGTCTGTGTGTGTGTCTTTTGAGTCCATAAATGTATGGATCCATCTCTTATCCAAAACGTGCAGCTTAGCTCAGTCTAGGGCAACATAATGTGCCATCTACAGAATTAGTGTGACTCTGTATATATTTGGCTTGATTTTGCTGGTACCAAATCGGTTGACTGGGAAAATTCTTTCTTGTAGAAAGTCTGCTACCATCTGTAACTGAGTGGCTGAACTTGTGAAGTCGGCCATGCAAGGTATTGACTCTTGTGACCTTTTTGAAGCAATATCTTTTATTTTGCTCATGGTACAATCTCTTATGAATGACCGTAGACCTCATTCACAGCCTGTCAGTGAAAGATATTTGAAGGATGTGAGCAAATGACCTTTAGTGTTTCATGATTAGATGATCTGTTGAGTGTTAGGCTTTGAAACAATAGAAGAACATGTTGTTCTTAAATGGGAATGATGGTGAAGTAGGGAGCCCTGGGAAGTGCATCAGGAGGTTGAGCGTTGTGGGGGCACCAGTTGAATAACCGACGTGAAATGAAAAGGTTGCAACATAAAATGTTTGTGTCTCTCCACTTACCATGATCAATCATCGGGAGTCCAGCACGTGCTGGCACAAGTCTATTAAAACCGGAATTGTCTGCCGTCTGATGTGTCAGCACTGCAGTCACATGTCTTTCACGCTCTGCAGTTGAACATTGTCTTAAATAGAACACTGATCCAAGAGTTTTGAATAGAGCAGGTCCAGGTTTGAATAGAACACTGGTTCAAGAGGTTTGCAAACCATTTGTGATGCTGCTCTGGAGATGAGATGCTGGTGTGTTCACCTCATGGTACCCAACTTGTGGATTGTCCATATTGCAACCTGCTAGCCTCAGTCCTCACACACACACACACACACACACCACCATGAGAATACAGTGAGGCCCGTTCCAATTACTTTATTTGAATGCTAACCATTTTCAAACAATTTTGATTACAACTTAGCTTACAAATATGTTGCTGCTTCATATTTGCTGTATAATTTAGAAACGGATGTGGTATTCGTTAATGTGCACTTGATGGTCCAATCCAAATATACGGCCCATAATCTATGGGTACTCCCTGGTAAACAATTGCCCACAGTACTTGCCCGTTAGTAGTACTGTGGACTTTGACACGGCGATCTCCCCAGTAGTATTTCATCAACACTTTATAATGTGGGCTCCAGGGTCTTTACCAAAATGGCGACAGCGCGGCGTGTATCACTGGCCTGCCTGGGACATCAGTATAATCACAGCATACAGTAGCAACATAGCCTGGCTTGCCAGGCTAATAGCGAAGGCAAATCGGCTCACAAGACGTGCTGACTAGCGATGCGCAATGCGGCGTGTTGCGGTTATTCGATCCATATGAATCGTGTTGCGTGTTCGAATAAACGTTCCGGGAATTGTTGGTTTTTTTGTGGTAGTACATTTTAAAACACATGATTGCATGTAAATTCAACATGCAAAATTGTTGTTGGTCGCCTGCCAGGCTAGTTTATTTTAAATGCCCAATGTTTGTTGCGAACGTGATAACATGTTGCACGGATCATGTGCAAACGACCCATCCTAATTGTGAACAGCGCGTCCAATACGAGTGCGATAAACAGTCGGACAAGTCACAGCGGAGACCAGTCTGTTAACACCGGCTCCACACGGCCCAAAACTTACAGAACTTGGCAGCACTGGAGCGTTCAAATATTACAATAAACGACTAAAAAACCATCACATCATGTCGAGAGCACTTCTGCTGCTCCTGCTGTCGCTGTCCGGAGCTTTGGCCGGAGTGTATTTCAGCGAGAAACACCCTTGTTACCGGCCGAGAACCCCGAGGACAAACTTCGGATTGCGGTATGTTGTTGTTTCTTGGACTGGTGTTTAATAGAGACACACAGGCTGGTCATGTTTAGTCTTCTCTTTAAAAAACAAAGTATACAATACCAGATTGCAGTCACGCAATGTGTTATTACGATGTATCACATGCAACGACACTCATATTAACTCGGGGTGACAGGGAAGTTATGGAACGCCTTCCAATGATTTTCACAAACCATTCAGCCATGTCAAGACTCAACAGTGAGCTCAACAATTGAGCTCACTAGATGGATATCTGGACAGGATCGGCTGATTCGGGAATTTGATGTCCACCTTGTTGGGGGATGTCCCCCGGGTAAACCTTTCCCACTGTCTACCATTTGTTCTTTTGTGGGGGGGCGTCCGGGGGACAGTCCTCGATAGAGCAGATTGAAAAATAAACAAAATTAATCTAAACAACCATATAACGAGTAACGACTAGAGCGCAATGGAAATCTGATCAACAGGTTCCTTATATTTCAAACCATGACATCTGACATCTTCTCATTCACAACAGTGATATCATATGAAACATTATTCCCCCCAATCCTCATTGACGCTTTCTTTCATCTAGTTATATGGTTTATCTGTAAATAACCAAAAACTCCAATAACATTGAAGTTGTATGTTCTATATTACTAGTATAGTCACTACTAGCTGTGTATGAATTTAGTATTCACTTTTCAAGTTCCAATACTGGAACACTGTTGATGTAGAACCACATTGGATACATGTAGTGGTTCGGTGGTTCCAACTAGTTAATAATCTACTCTGTGTGTCGCTAGAACTCAGCGGTGAGAACTGTGCTTACAATGATACTTTTAAACAATGTGTCACTATGTAAGCTGCCTTTCTGATTATGCTTCTGGAATGTACATTTTACTATCTCACTGTTGCAGTCAACTGACGCCACTGAGTGAGTCAATTGCCCAAACATCAGCAGAAAACATTTTCAAATGACAATATGCTAAACAATGTTGATGAAAAGTTACAAACGACACCAACAGCTCTAATTTGCGTACTTTGCGAAGTGCACTCGACTTGATGCACTACACACTACATGAGTGTGTACCTTTTCAGTCGAGAAGTGCTGTTCCACGTGGAATACTGGGGAACTAAGCGGTAATAACAGGAGTCACATCATCCGACCCCTGCAACATGCTACACTAACAAGTGATATCACACGTCAATTATGACTGATATCGCATTACTGTAACGGTTCACTATAAATGAATACGATACAAATGAAAGCTTAGATTCATACCTTGTGGCTCCGCCCCTTCTGTTAGGTAGTCAAAATGGCGTCCAAGGAGTGTCCATCGTTCCACACTTAGTATCAAGGGTCGTTCAAAGTTAGAGGATCCGGGTATTTGTAGCACACTTTTTTGTCACTTTTGAATTTGAACAGCAAAGTGCTGGAGTGCGCGAATCGGAACGGACCCCAAGTGTCTCTGATGAATGAATATTACATTATTCATCCCTAAAAACTCCACTGTGTTCTGTAGAACCGGACCCCGTCCCCATGAGTTGATGAACGTGTCGGAGCTTCCGAAAGCGTGGGATTGGAGGAATGTCAACGGCACCAACTTTGTCAGCACCACCCGGAACCAGCACATCCCTCAATACTGCGGCTCCTGCTGGGCCCATGGTAGCACCAGTGCTTTGGCAGGTAACCTCACAACAGACATCTAGGACCTCCAATGACATTGGGATCAGAACAGAAAGTACGACTTGAAGCACCACTTGGTAACTTTAAGAGACGTTAACTACTGTATCCAGGCCCCTATATCAGGGCTTTGCAACTACTTTGCTCAGAGGACCACATTGTCAGAAACCCAATGGGACAGAGGCTGGAGCAGAAGCCGGACTGCACGCCCGTGCCACCCCCTTCAGTAACCTCCAGCCTATTTGTACAACTTGACACGACGCAAAACCACATTTTCTTAACTTTTATTTAAAGTCGCATACTTCCCATGGAAAGGGCTTCAATTCTATGCAACAATGGTGCTTTGTTGTTTGTAACAAACAACATCTGAAACAACAACACACAAATAGTGGTAAACAGCAGCAGCTCACTTCATCTACAACACATTCATAGTGCATCTGTTGAGTTAAAGAACAGAATAGTCAGTTAGCCTCAACCCTCAGCAACCAATTTCCAATGCTTCTGGTGAGGTAAAGAACAGCATTTCAGATAGATAAAACATTTTTGACCCAAAATATATATTGGTGGGCCGGATTTGGCCTGCGGGCCACCAGTTGAATAGCGATGCCCTATACACTCTAATTTCGGCCCAAAGTTGCCATCGCTGCTTCTTGTCCATGTCAAATGAGCAGCAAGGAAAATCATGTTTTATAGAAAAATATATGCCAGACAGTCAGATTGGACTTGGCAACCGATCAATCACACGCCACAGGCGCTAAGCCGTACAGAAACAGATTCTACACCCCACCAATGCTGTCTGCAAAATCAGTTCCTCATATAAGTGAATTGGTTCCTCATAAGCGATATGTGACTGTTATATTGTTGTTATTTCCAAGGGTAACTCTGTTGGATTGGATTCATGATAATAAAATTAGCCAGATAGATTGTAAAGATAAAGTGGCCACATTATAGTAGACCTGGGTACATTGTTTGATTGTCATCTACAAGTCGAGCTTTTTTTGGGAGAAGTAAAGCTAACTTCGATGTAGATTCAATTCTCTTTTTTTAGATACATCTTAGTAAAATTAGGCTTTTTATGGGTGTCTTGTATGCAGATCGGATCAACATCAAGAGGAAAGGAGCATGGCCGTCTGCCTACCTGTCTGTTCAGAATGTCATTGACTGTGGGAGTGCAGGCAGCTGTCACGGCGGCGACCACTCTGGAGTGTGGGAGTACGCCAACACAAATGGCATCCCAGACGAAACCTGCAACAACTACCAGGCCAAAGACCAAAGTAGGGGGAGAGACGACAACAAATGACTACTGATTTGTAAATGCTCAGAATGTCGGAAATAGACTACTGATTTTGATTTGTTGAGTGATCGACTGAGGACCCTTTTCTCTTGAATGCACTTCGATAGATACTGGTAGGCTGTGCTTAATTTGTAAATCATTAGGTGCCGGAACAAAAATACATACTGTAGCAAGGCGATGACGACATGGACTCAGGTCCCAGAACGCACAGAAAAACAAGTAAAAAACAACCCAACGAGTCCTGCACGGGTCCGTTTTTTGAGACCCCTGTCCATCCATGCCCGCAGAGCACAGCACCGTACTCGCCCTTGACCCGTGGTCATTTCAAATGCAAGCCCGTATCCACCCACATTATATCCGTTAACCACGCATGCCCGTGAAAGCGAAAGTTTCCCATACAACAATGCGCCACCAAAACAGAGCCAGGGAATCACGGAGTGATACGCAGACGCACCCAAACACACACTCGCACATAAACGCCAACTCGCTCTACCGGTGTGTGTGTCCCTCCATTAACATGTGAAATCAAAAACGCCACGGCCACTAACACACACACATGCAGACACACACATAA
Source organism: Bregmaceros cantori (assembly GCA_900302395.1). Lineage (NCBI taxonomy): Eukaryota > Metazoa > Chordata > Actinopteri > Gadiformes > Bregmacerotidae > Bregmaceros > Bregmaceros cantori. Next base: position 14,046 of record OMKY01191062.1, read on the forward strand.
ACATACTGGCGCACAGAACATTATACAAAACGTGAAACGTGAGGTGAACCGTCTAATAAAATCACCCTGTCTGTGGCTGTCTTGTTAGACGTATTGTGTTATTGCAGAGTAAACGGGGAAAAAAAGTAAGCGCGCAGTGTTACTTTTAGCCAACCGGAGCACGGAGCAGTCTGAGGATTCGGGGATTGCGTGTGTATATTCTGCGACTCTGAGCAACATCTATGCTCCCATGAAGGTATACGGTGCTCACGTGCTAAAGGCTGTAGATGGACGCCTATTTGCGTGTAAAACGAGCAATAATGCGGGCATGGAACCTGAGCGCTGGCCTAACCCCTGCTGGTAGGGTGGGACAAAGCACCAGGGCCCCTGGCTCCTCCCTAAACAAATGTCAGTGAAACTATGGTAAAAGCAAACTTTGGAAATTTTCAACTATTTAACACTACATTTCACTGTCTCACCTTATGCAACTGACTGTCCCACATTAAGAAGCTGCAAAAAAGGGCCCGCATTAAAGCAAACCACCCTGTAGCTGGTAGAGGGAAACCGGTACTACTACTTCAAAGTTATAAGGAAGTTGGCTGATTGCTATTCCTCCTAACTCGTGAGTCATTGCCGCACATGTCTATTCACAGACATCCACACTGTCAGCATTGGTCGGGATGCTTGCGCGGCACCGTGTGACCTCTGAACATTAAATCAGGTTGAGGTTTATTGAAACCCAAACTATATGACTATGGAATGAAATGCCTAATGTCTAGAAATGCCCAGGTTTTACAGAAACGTGCTATCTTATTTCGTGATAGTACAGTACAGTTATCACAAACAATTTATGTTTAACATTGTTACATAATGCTACTTGATGTACGTGACAAAGAAGCGGAAAGCACATTTTTACTTGTTAATTTCTATAACAATTTGCACAGCCACTACTTTTTACAAGATGCATAACTTGTATAGCTATTAAGGCTGCAACAATTATTTTGATCATTGATTAACTGGCCACTTTTATAGATGATTGATCAATTAAACTTTTTTCTTTTAAAATTGTAACTTTTTTACCTGAAACTTTAATTAATATTGCAAACATTTGAACTAACATGCCTACTCTTCCAGGTTAGCTTATAGTATTGTTGTTGGTGTTTTTTTTTCACATAGTGGCATATATTAAACAACCTTGAGAAGAGGACTGTGATAATGGAACAATTAATCACGGCCGATTCATTGGTTGTCATCGATTTTAAGTGGTTGCGAGCGGTGGGCAGTGCAATTGCTGCTGCCTTCTACCATGTATATGTGGAACATTGCCAATCACTTCTGATCACTGTCAATGCAGTGTCAAGTGCAACACGTATATGTAACATACCCGTTTACTTTATGGAGGAAAAGCTTGTGAAATATGTAGATTCCAACAAGTAGATTGCTTTGATTGTACCGCTCTGCTCCTCACCTCTCTCCTTTGCTTAAACTAAATCCCAAATAGCGATCACTCAGCGTCATCAACACAGGTTGTTGATTTTGATCACACATATACAGGTTGAGGTAACGAGTATCTCCCTCTGCTAGAATGCAAACCCTTCAATCAATGTGGAACCTGCACCACGTTTGGCCAGTGTAACGTCATCAAGAACTACACTCTCTGGAAAGTAGGAGACTACGGCAGTGTCAGCGGGAGAGAGAAAATGATGGCTGAGATCTACGCTGGTGGACCCATCAGGTTGGCTGTTCTTCTGCATGCGTGATGGTTACATGTGTCAAGCAGGGATGCATCACACCACCAATAATGCGTGGCTTTTTACGGTATCCTTTTCTTCCTGTAGCTGTGGGATCATGGCCACCGAACAGTTGGACGCCTACACTGGAGGCATCTACTCTCAGTACGAGGAGAACCCCTACATCAACCACATTGTGTCGGTCGCTGGCTGGGGTGTCGAGAACGGTGTTGAATACTGGATTGTACGCAACTCATGGGGAGAGCCCTGGGTACGTTTTCTACTTTCTCTAACGGATCACACAACTCTATAGTTGCAGCAGCACGGGCTAGACGATGATTTGCAATCGTATCACATCTCGATAAAACTCTTTGTCCAACTGAATATTGCACTTGCCGCGACCCATAAATCTAGATCTTCTTTTTTTTAAGGGAATTCTAGTACATTTGTATGGTCTGTGCAGGGAGAGAGTGGCTGGCTGAGGATCGTCACCAGCGCTTACAAAGGTGGAAGTGGAAGCAAGTTCAACTTGGCCTTGGAGGAGGACTGTATGTACGGAGACGCCCTCCTACCCAAGAAATACCAATAAGGATGTGCAGGAGACTCGCTGATCCTGTTGCTTCTTGGGGGAGCATCTTGAAATTATGCACATGCAATCAAAACTGGGGCATTTGTTGACTGCCCTTTCATGCTGTGGGTTCACATTAACATGTCCAATCACTGTTTGATTATCAGCCTTGAGGTATTATTGTACTGCCAATGGCAAGTGCCAGCAATCAGTATTTCACCATGTCTCCAACTACTTTGAGGCATTTTGACCGATGAAATACGGTGAATCTGCTTCGATTTTGATCACAATGTTCAAAATGAGTTTTTTATTTCCATATATTTTAAAAGTTTTGATCAGTGTCTGATGAAATCATTTCCTTTACCTGTGAGGAGCTGGACCTGCTGTGAAATAAAATGGTTCACTGCTGCCCTCCTGTGGCAAACTTTTGGACAGATGCAATTCCACTCGCTGATTCACACACACACACACTCACACAACTTCACTCAGTAATACACACAGAGCTTACAGACTCACACAACTTCACTCACTGATTCACACACACACAACTTACACACTCACACAGCTTGACTGATTCACACACACATACACAACTTCTCTCACTGATTCACACACAACTTAAAATACACACACACACAAACACAACTTACGCACACACACAACTTCACTTACAGTATCAGACAACTTCACTTACACACTCGCACAACTTCACTCACTGATTCACACACACAATGTAACTTACACACTCGCACAACTTCACTCACTGATTCACACACACATACACACAATGTAACTCACACACTCACACAACTTCACTCACTGATTTTTGCTTTCTCTCACACACACACTCACACAACTCCACTCACTGATTGTTGAACATTGATGAAGTGCTAAGAGAGGTAGCTTGGTTGCTTTGGAGGGGAGTCCTTTCCAGCTTGGCAAATATCCAGAGTTGAGCCTCATTTTGCTGTGTGGTTGAGAAGTGTAGTTCTTCCTCCCAGCAGAGATCGCATGACACCGCACTTCCTGTAGGTGCAAATGTATTCCATGAGTTACTTTCCAGCTGGAATTGAATGACTTTCCATGTACACAGCTGTCCCTGGGTAGG
>OMKY01191102.1:4314-38769 GCA_900302395.1 Bregmaceros cantori
AGTCAAGTCCCAAGTCAACTCAAAGTCAAGTCATCATTAACATGCTGTCATTTTACCTCCAGAATCTTATTTTAATAAAGTCAAAGGCAAGTAATAGTTTTGCTCTTATAATAGCAATGTTTGCTTTTTTGCTACTATATTAAAATCAGATTCTGGAGCTAAAATGACAGCATGTTAATGATGACTTGACTTGGAGTTGACTTGACTTGACTTGACTTGCCCAAGAAGGACTTGAGACTTGAAAGAGGGACTTGGTCACATCTCTGGCGCTGTGTCCATGGAACACGCTGAAGAACAACTTTTTAAAAGATTTTAGCAGCCTTTTTTTACCTCGCCCGTTGAAAGGATGCGGAGTACCACTGCGTCTTCCCGTCGTCTTCTGCGCCAACATTGCGTTTGGCGGAGTCTCAATTTAATTTTTTTTTTAGGTTATTTTTTTCGCCGTTTTTTCATCTTTATTGTATAGGATTAGTCGGAAACTGGGTTGAGGAGATCGGGGGTAGACATTGCAGACAAGTCGACAAGCGTAGCGGAACTCGCGTAGCGGTAGACACAGCGGCACTAACATGAATGGGGTCGCGGTGTCCATAACCACTCGGCCAACGCGGACCCCGGAGTCTCAATTTTAACGGACACAAACACGTGTGATTGTTGGATGTTGGCCCAACTCATGCAATAAATGTAATGCATTTACCGACCTCTGTGATCATACCGCATTCTCAGTAGAGAGTGTGGGGGGATGCGCAAAGCAATAGGTGATTCATACCCTATTATGAGGAGCGGGCGAATGTGGAACAGGTTTCAACGTCCTTTATAATGGGTGTGAATCACCCATTGTCATAGGACGCTCAGATAAAATGCCATTAGAATTAATGTTCGATAATCCGCCCAAATGCCAATGATCATTTAGTTTAGTGCCACAGGTGGCACTCTGTAAGCGGGTGGCGAGGGGCAAAGCCGGGCGAACCGTACATACAGATGGCGTGTTAAGAACACACAGTTTTGAAAGTATGTTTGGCGTGTTTTAATAATTAAATTATGCAATCATGTTAATACGCGTGTTGGTGCACATGTGAAGGTCGTGTGTTTGTGATCTCTGGTCACTCTGGTGTTGCAGTAAAAGAGACGAGGAGACGTTGTGGAGTGTGGGTGGGGTGAGGCGGGTGGTAGAGTGGGGGTGGAGGGCGAGCGTGCGTGCTTGAGATGCTGAGTGCTGTGGGAAGTTTCCGGTGTACGGCGTCGGAAAAATGGTATCGGTTCGATACTGGGAGTTGGTCCTCGCCGATGTTATGTGGCACCCCTAAATCACAATGCAATTCCTCTGAATTTTGCGATTTTTTTTTTTTAAATTGTTTTATTTTATTTTATTATTATTTTTTTTTTTGTTCATTCGAACAACATACAATGCCAGCCGAATTGATATCTTGTAATTAAAATGTCCCATTCAAATGTGATGCACCAATATATTAGGTTGCATCATTTATTTATTTATTTATTTCCCTACAATTAACTCACCCTAAAGTGGTCACAAAAATCATGCTATCATTTTGGAATTTGCACCTTGCAGGCTTAGAGGTACTCTTAGTAAAGTATGTCCATCATTCCGTTAAGGACACACACATACACACACACACACACACACACACACACACACACTGTATTAGTGCACTTGTTGTCACGTGTGCTCCCTCAAGGCGCTCCAGAGCGTTTATTGTGGTCAGCAAGGTGTGAAATGCAAAATGTGTGCCATTCACCCGCACGGAGTGGAGCGAGCCTGTGCACACACATTTAACTAGAGATGTTCCGATCAGAGGTGGAAAGAGTACTGAAAGATTGTAATTGAGTAAAAGTATTACTCAATTACTTTTTATATTAGTAAAAAGTTACATTGCTTAAATTGTACTCTGAGTAAAGCATGAGTCATGAATCAAATTCAGCATACGTTTTTTTTTTTGTGCCGGGACGCCCCGAACTTTTGCGACAGAGCAGGAGCAGCAACGAATGGAGCGCTTGGGGACCGGATTGGTGCACCTCTGGCGATGTGCGATCCGTGGACGATGAATCACTAGTGTAAAATTAATGAACGAATTAGTTATATGCTTACTGAATCCTTACACAAAACTCCATAGCAAACAGGGAAAGAAAAATAGTGCATTCTCAGGCCTTTACTCAACAAAAAGGCCAAAAAAGGACAAAAAGAAAATGTGTGGACTGAGGAAGAGAACAGAAAGAGGCAGAACTTCAGGGTTTGCAGGAGCGTGAAACTGACATAAATCGAAGCACTCTCCTGATCGGCCAAAAATCACAAGTCCCGCTACTTTGAAAAACTATGATCGGGGGCCGATCACCATTCATTTTGCACCTCTTACATGGTGAGGCTGAACAAGTCCTCCTGTTGGGAGGTTGTACTTTTTTTACTGTTTTTTAGGGAGATGAACTCATTTGTAGTCGATGTATGTCTGTCGGTAAGATAAGATAATCATTTATTGTCTCTTCAATTGAGAAATTCAGAATGGACATGGGAGAATGCGATCAATCACAGATCAAGTATATCACAAAACAACAAGGAAGAATGAAACAACTAACACAACATATATAAAAACATAACAGCAGCAGCAACTGTGTTGGTGAGGCATGGCTTTGAGGCCTGGCTCAAACAACATAAGAAAAGCAAGAAGGTTGCTAGAATTCCACTAATTTCAAATCAATATGTGTCTCCAGCCCATGCCCTGCCCATGTTCCGTGAGGCCAGGCAGCGCAGCACCAGGAAACAGCTGGAGAAAGACCGTCTGGATCCTTTGAAGTCCAACAAACCCGAGCCGCCCGTGGCTGGACCTGGTAAGTCTCCACATACTTGGAACTAGGGGTGTAAATCACACCTATCATGGCGATACGATTCAGTATCGATTTCCTGACCCAACGATTCAGGTTTTTTTTTTTTTCGATACTCAAGAATTCACCACGATATCATTTATTTCGATACGATTCTTAGATTTTTTTTCTAGAAAATGTTTCAAATTTGAAATAAATCAATGAAAGCTATCTAGATAGTTAAATATATATGTTTCAAAACGATTCAGTTTATAGAGGGAGAGCGACAGGGGAGAGGAAGACTCGTGCATGTGTTTGAAGAATACGTTTTTCAGTAACGCCACCCGCAGCACGGGAGTGGAATTATCTAGTCTTGTCTCATAAAAAAATCATCATAAACTTTACATGAAACTCTTCCCTTCTGATCGCAGGACACATTCACACTTCAAGAAATGTTTCGACGTGAATACAAACTCATGATCTGTCCGACATTCGTGACCTAAGCAATGTTATTGTTGGTGTGCTGTCGCATGCTTGGCAGAGCTGCCAGTGTGTATATGAGACAAGGTCTTGACTTTCCGTTCGGCAAGCATAATGTTTTAAACATCAGCTGAAGTCACAAGAGAACTTTATTGTCATTGCACATATTTCATTGGCATTGCAATGACATTCTCCCTCGGACGGAATGGAGCAGCAAATGAAAGGGGGTGGAGGGGCAAGTTACACACAAGAGAAGTTAGACAGTGGGATAAATGAACCTTCTGAGTGCCAAGCACTTTCAAACAAATTAATCTGCACTGATGTTTTCCAGAGGCATCGATCCAGTGTTTTTCTGTTTCATTTTGGCACATCGAGTCCGGACCATTCGTAAACGTTATGTGTCTTTGTTTGGGTTTTCTCCCTCTATTTTTTTGACTCGAAAGGTTTAGTAGAGTTTTGTAAGGCCAATTTGGGAGCGCTTTATATGACTATAGAATTTTAGAAATCTGCTTTTGATTATCGGCATTACTGGTGCCAGCCATGCTCAGGAAACAACTAATAGCACATATAAATACTAACAATGAACTATTTAAAATACTATTAATGATCAACATCATATTCACAACACATTCATCAGCATGCAGTGAAAGTGAAATGACCACACCGTTGTCTATATTCATCCTTTTACAGTGCTAGCCTATATGTAGACCTATAGCTGCGAATGATATCAAACCTAATCTCACTTAATCTCTAATAATTTTGCTTGATTCAAAAATCATTATTTTTGGCTAAAGATGTGTGGCTATATTAATAACGAAAAAAATGTATGCACACATAAAGTTTTAAAGTTCAATCAGGGGGCGGGAGGACATTGCAGAAAAGCCGGACAGGGGATTTGAACCTGTGGCACTGCTCGACCTATGGTCTAGGGAACGCACTCTCTAACCGCTCTGCCACCGCGCACCCCAGTAAAAGCAGATATTTAAAACTTCCAATGGTCACCATCTACTAATCTTTTGAGGTTGAGGTTGACCACCCAAAGATGGCACAACATCTACGAATGGTCAAGACTCAACCTACCGACCCTGAACAGGGCAAAGCTGGATCGGCGCCTTTGGAGTAGTGCACATTCAGCTACATGCGGGGATAGTGACATATGATAAATCGTTTGATATAAAACGACTAATCAATAACAATCTAATTTTCCCATCCTTGCTTTGAATCTTGAAGGCACTGGTCTTGTTTGTCTGGTATGCTGTAGAACATTTTGTCATAGCAGAGAGCAGTACGGGAGATTTAAGCTGTATATAAATATTAGTTCCAGCTGAGATGGGATAAATATACCAGACATAACTGTCATACACACTCCAACAAGTAGTCTGCTGTGCAGGCTGCTTGGATGTTTTCGCACATCATAATTATTACTTATGTGTTGGGGATGTGAATATTGGGTCACCTCATGATTCAATTCAGGGGAGGAATTTAATTATGAATTAATGTATTAATTGAGACTTGAGTGCTAGTCAGACGCCAGGGTCCATATAAACCTGGCATGTGTATGCATGCTCCTCCTCGCCGATCCTCTGGGATGAAGCGTGGACAACAAATCTTGTCTAGTTCATCATTGTGGCACTCCCATTGTCTGTTCATAATGGTTGTTGAATTGCGGAGTTGGGGGCACAGACACTATTTCACCAAACGTCTGAGGATGACTAAATTGCATTGTAAAATCCTAAGCAAATGGTCAAATGTAGGAAAAAAAGCAAAGAGTTTGAATAGACGAGTTTACCCGCGAAATACAGGGTGCTGGCATTTTGTCCCGCCGGCTGAAACACACTTCCGGTGTCTATTTGAGTTCCATTTAATCTCGTCGTAGTGGACAGCGGTGGCTCACAAAAAAACACACAAAATGCTCACAAGTTCAAAATCCGACCGCTAGATGTGGTTCTGTGACCAGTTACACATCACGTCCCTTGCATCGTTCATCATTTTACATAAATATTGATGAAATACAGTCCGACTTAAAGTTACTCACCGAGTGGTCACATGTTCTTCTGGACCAATGGGCTGTCTGCTTCTACTAGTAATTCCAAAAGGAATGAGACAATGGAACGGGTTGAACTGATTATTACGATAACATTTGGGTGAGGAATGGCACACCGCAAGTTACCACCATCCTTTTTAAATAACACTATAGGTGTGTGCTCCCACCGAATAGACATGTTGAAAAAATTGCCAAATACACGGCAAGTAAATGACACCGGAAGTGAAGTTCACAGACCGGAAGTACCCCTGAACCCCTCTATACAGGAAGACATCTGTAACTTCAATATGTTAGGTTGGATCTTGCAGGATATGGTGGTGCGTGCCTGTGTGTGAGTCAGTCACTGAGTGTCTAAACATTTTTCCACCCATGTCCGTGATGCAGCCCAAAGCATGCGTCCATGTACCGCACTGGGTGTAATGAATGGCAGATGATGAGAGAACATAAATACAGATGCTGTCTGTTCTCCATCTCATCCACATGGACAGCAATGATTATTGTCTTTTGTTTATATCGAACCTTTTGCTGTTGGCTGTAGGGCTTAGGGAGTGTCATCAAACGGTTGGTGGCTTCCACCGACATACGTCCACAGTTCTTTAATTTAAAAAGTGTGTGTTTGTTCTTATTTCATAGTCCTTTCCATTTTTAAGTCTGTGCCACAAATCAAATCAACATATAGATTGTAGATTGTAATAAGTCATATTAAGTCCTGATTTATTGCAATGCGTTGTGATATCAGATGGAATCGTAATAGACGGTTTTTCACATTTTGTGTTCTTTAGGTGGAAATACCCAATTGTGGTAGAATTCTACTTTGCCTGCACCAATCAGCATCATAAGAACAATAGCGCAACCCAGAAATAAATCCAACGTGGTCCGCGTTGGCCGAGTGGTTATGGACACGCACCTAACGCGACCCCATGTTAGTGGCGCTGTTTCTACCGCAGCGTCCGCAGTGTCGCGAGTTCGACTACGCTCGTCGACTTGTCTGCAATGTCTACCCCCGATCTCTTCATCCCAATTTCCGACTAATCCTATCCAATAAAGGTGCTGACGAAAAAAAAAAAAAGAAAGAGATCAAACTGTTTCTCCTTTGCTGACGGGCGTTTCTTAGGCGTATATTAACCACAATTGTTGCATGTTGGCAACAATCCTGTTGTTATTGTTCTTGTCGTTCAGACAGAAGTGGAAGTCGACACGTATGACGCAGTTCAGTTGATCAGAATGTCCAGTGGAACAGCATGGTTCTAGCATGCATAATAGGATCTGTTGCCTAACCCAGCTTTTATTTCTCTGTGACCAGGTCGCGGCGGCCGCGTGGCGTCTCACGGCGGCACCTTGTCGTCGTTTATTGTGAAGAACATCGCCCTAGACAAGACGGACGACAGCAACCCTCGCGAGGCCATTCTCAGACATGCCCAGGAGGCCTCTGAGAATCCCTACTGGGTGGCTCCAGCATATCATAAGTAAGTCGCAAGCCGTGCAGTTGAAAGGAAAAGACCACTTGCAATTCATAGTAATATGAATATGTTCTTAAGTCGATACACACCTATCTTGTCTGCGTGTGTGCACTCAATCTGGCGCACAGCAGTACTTTGTTAGCAGAGATGGCAAGTAACGAAGTAGAAATACTAAAGTACTGGATTCACGTTCATTACTCAAGTAACTAGTACTAGCAGAAAATGGCGCCTGTGTTAAAGTGCTACAAAAAAATAAACGAAAACATTGACATCTGATTTTACGATTTCCATTTAAAATAAAAAAAAAAAAATGATAATAATATTCTTTTGATTTCAAATTTTTTTTTGCACAGCCCTATGTGTGTGTATGTTGTATTTTGTAATACATGTATAGAAAATGCTGTCACTCACAGGGTTACATTCGTTGAAAACAAAGAACAAAGCACAGTGACTTTTGAAATGCTGTTCAAGATGACGTCGGAAACACCTGGCTCTCAATGCCATCTCGGGCGTCTGTCCGGTAGCATACAAAGACAGGCTTTAAACTGCAGGTGTGGTCCTTCTGTGTACACACCTGACCCAACGCTCATAGCGGTTACTCTTACCTCTAAATATCAACTCTTTGGTTGTGTAACAACTGGCATACCGTGTTTAGATTGGAACGTTTTGGAAGTTCTTCTATCTTCACCCTTGTCGGGCTTTTCAATCCGGCCCCGCCAAACTTGTCCAAATTGCAGTGCAAATTTGGATGTGTACTGAAACGTTTCTACCCGTTCCACTGCAATACCATCATTTTCCAATAGAGGACACGCTAGTCAAGCGTGACAGATCAAAATATGCAAACTTAACGGGTACATAATGCAATCTTTGAACCTTGCAACAGTGAGCTATTTCTGCGTTATCAATGAATTTGTTGTTGAAGAAACGTTTTAATAACAGAAACATGTATTTGGTAAATAAATATAGGAGTCTGTAAATTGGTATTTTCAAATTAATATACATTTGGCAATTGGCATAATTGTGCCCCTTGCACTTTTTAAAGATTAAAACAGTCGTGTTGATAAGTATTTTGAATGTTTATTCCATATTATTTCCCCCCTAAATTTCTGTACTTTTCTGTAGCCTATAAGTAACATCATCATACTTAATCACCAACTTACCGATTGAGACTTCCGGAGAGACTTCCGGGTTGCGGTGGCGCTGGGAAATGTAGTTGGCTTGTGCTGAGCATGTTCACCGGTGGCGTCAATCGCAATCACACTACTCTACGAGCAGTTGCATTGTTAATGGTTTGCCACACACTGCTAGCACTAAAATAACTTTTTTTTTTTTGCAATCTGAGTGCTTCTAGTAAAAATACATTTCAATCTGTTTTCATTAAAGTGTGCATGTGTGTGTCTCTCCTGTGTCTGGTCTAACAACCACACAAGAAAAAACAAGATTCTATTCAGGGAAAGCCGTGCAGCCCAAGGACTTGGTATTTCTAGATATCCCAATATGATATGTTATGGCCATATTGCCCAAGCCCTCTGGCCGGGGGCACAGGCTTGTTGCACTGCAGGACAGTGCTAACATGATCCTGGCAGGTAGCTCCATACAGGTTGTTAGTGCGTGGCTAATGGAGCTGTTGACGTTAATGAGGTCCGCACTGCGAAGCTTCTCTGGTTGCCGCTTCCTTGCTGCCTGTGTTCTGTGTCCCTGTGGCTTTAATTGCTTTTCCGCTGTCGCGTGACCGCACGCACACACACAGGCCGAGGCACGCATGCTGTAAATTGTTTATGTGCGATGCTAACGGTCGCTAGTGGCCATCACAGGCTGCTTGTCATTCCATTGTGCTGGGCCGCAGCGAGGATCCATGGCACAGCTTTCGCTGTTGTTATAAAGTTATCTTGGATTCGTAATAGTAGCACTTTATTTCTAGCATTACTGTAATCACTTTTCTTCATTTCTTTATCTGTGCCGTGTGTGTGTGTCTGTGTGTGTGAACAGGGCTGGGTGGTAACTGACGGGGAGCTAACAGATTTCATTAAACTGATTTAAAAAAAAAAAAATCAATTGTAGTCCTTGGGGTTCTATGACTTCTATGAATAAAGGATCTAGTTCTAACCAAGCAATGGTGTGTGTTCCAGGACCCAGCCCACACCCATGTTCGCAGAGGACTCTGACGAAGATGAGGAGGCTGACAAGGAACCCGAGTGGAAGAAGAGAAAGATCTGAAATCGTTGAGACAAATCATAGTTCAGCACTGCTGAATCTCTGTGCAATCATTGTACGTTTTTTACGGATACCACAAATCGCCAGCAGAGAGATTGACTCATCCTGCAGGTTGTTTTTTTGTAATATTTTTTATTATTCCTTTGCTCTGTGGTTTGCCATCAAAATCCACCGCCGACTCTTTAACAGCTCAGATTTTGCCTTTTTTCCTGCATTCAACTTTTACAGCCGATCCATGGGCGGTATGGGATGCTGCGGCTGACGGTGTGCGCTAATTGACTTGATGTTGATGTTGTAACTGCCTGGATGTACTTTCCAGAATCTTCAATGTGTTAATAAAATGTGTTTCTTTTTCCATGTACACGTCTACCAGTTGTGTGGTGTGTTTGAGCTTGGAGGAAGCATGCAAAAAAAAACAGGATGCGCTTAATACTCTTGGGTTTGCAATATAGACAGATGGAATTTGGGTTCAGACACAATAGAGCAGGTAATAACACTCTTGTACTTGGTGGACTACAACAAGCATACATTGAGTGATTAGCAATAGTCATGTGCTGCGTGACAGTAGGCCTAGCAAGCCAAAAACAAAGAGTCATGCTCAAAAAAATAGCAGTGCCTTTGGAAAAATGAGTAAATGTCAAAATTCCTCAAACAAATTATGAAGCGCTATTTTTTTAGCACAACTGTATACATGCACGCACGAGCGTCATACTGTATTTTGGTCAGGTGTTGTTAGAATCTAGGCTTGGGGCAGGACTAACGGGCAGAAGTGACGCACATTATTGACTGTAATGGAAATAACCATTATCAGCATTAACTTTCAAATGCTCAGTAATTTAACTTTTTGACATTTATTTACATCAATGCCTGTCTTGCCTGGGCTCCGGAAGCTTTGTATAGTTGCAAGATACAAAAGAACATTATTGATCACCTACCAAGACACGGCACAGGGCTCTCTTCATACCCACACAGTTGCCGGCTGCACAGCTCTGATTGGTGCAGGGATATGAAGCCGTCAAGTTTTGTAAGTGATTTTGAGAGCTGCTGATGTGGGCTATGTCGTCAGCATAGCTTAAATTGGATATAAGGTGGCCTCCTATTGAGACTCCTGATTTGCATTGATTTTCTGCTTTTGCTATGACTGAAGTTATGTAGTGAGTTAATAAGTTAACTCACTAATAGTATGGTTGAGTGTATAATAAACTAATACTACTGTCTGGGGATGTAACTCAGACGTCCTCCGCAATTATTCCGTATTACCAGGGGTCCATAGGTAATAAAAGTCCAGTGCAAATTGGGCTTTAATCAGACATTGTTGTTGGTTGCGATGACAAACTTATCAAACAAATCAAATCAAACTTTATTTATATAGCACTTTTCATGCAGAGCAATTCAAAGTATTTACTTGATTGAAGACAATTTTTTTTCTAGTAGTTTACTTAAAAAAGGTAGATTGGATACCGGTCGGTAATTATTAAGTATGCTCGTATCCAGATTGGACTTATTCAGAAAGGGTTTCACAACTGCTGTTTTGTATGAGTTGGGGAAAACTCCTTGCTGAAGAGAACAATTTATCATGTACAACAACTGTTCCTCAAAGAATTCATAAAATTGCTTAAAAAATGGTGTGGGGATTGGGTCTAAGATGCAGGTAGTCGGTTTCAACCTGGAAAAGACTTGTCTGAGTGTTCCTGCGTCAACCTGAGTAAAACTCTCCAACGTTTCCTCAGGTCTAAGAGGTGGCTCACAGAGGTTAGCCGGTGCAGTTTGTTTAGTTAAAAGATCAGATCTGATGTTGTTGATTTTGCCCCTGAAGTGGTCTGCAAAGTCTTCGCAAATGAGATGGGTTTATGAAAATGAGATGTTCTACTTTCTTTGACTTTGCTGTTATAATTTCTGAGTTGTTCGCGAAGATGTTCATAATGAACCGTTAGCTTGTTTTTTCTCCATCGCCGCTCAGCACTCCTGCAGAGTCTCTTCAGCTCTTTAGTCTCCTCATTTTTCCATGGGGGTATCTGTTTAGTTTTTATAGTCTTAGTGCGAAGTGGGACAACTAAGTCCAGTGTCGTTTTTAGTTTGTTGTAGAAGCAATTTAGGGTAGATAAAACTATAACATAAAAAGATGGATTAAAATGAAACTACAAGTAATTAAAAATAACGTAATAAAAACTTTCCGTGCGGAAACTTGCCACACACGCAGCAGAACGGGACTTATGAACGGGACGTAGAACAGGCCCATCCTCTGGGCCTGGTGGTGTTGAAAGACGTTCGGTAAGTCAGTTGGCGTCTTCCTCCGCCGTCCGGCGGGGTGATTGGTGTCGATCCAGGAAAACGCAGGTTGCTGGGGGTGAGCCGATCGGCTAAACTGTGGCCGCACTAGTTCCTGGACCTGGTGTTATTAGATAAAACATGCTCAGGTCGGGTAAATTAAGTTTAAAAACAAAAAGCCGGGAGATCGATCGGCGGCGAGGTGGACAAACTTACATGGCTGCCATAGCGCCATGCATCGACATGCCACCCATCCAGTTTATTTTTCAACAGGAAAGACACCAGCATCTACAGTGTAATAGAAATGGTCAAGTACAAATGTGTTTTCCACTCATTGTCACGTACACACGTATGCATTATGTAACTAGCTAAAACAAGTCATGTTTTTGGGTCATAATGTGACATGCTCGATGTGTTAGCCATGCATTGGTTCTAATAACATGTACTAACACTTCTCTATATTAGATAGCACGTTTCTGTGAAACGGGGGCATTTCCAGACAGCACATCCTGACAGACACTGGCTGTTTGATCTGTCCCTCCTTATATATTTTGGGTATCAATAAACCTCTTGAGACCCATTCAACCAGTGTGCTTCCTCCCTATCTGAACTCACCAAGGTTACTGGATATTGCCTTTAAAATATCCATAACATTTGGTGTCAGAAGTGTTTTTGGTGCCATAACATTTGTTATCGGAAAAGGAATGCACTTTGTTTTGTTTTGCGTGACGGAAGAGGATCCCGGAGGAGCTCTGCGAGAAATTTGGTGAATGGCCACACCGCCTCAACAGTCACCGCACAGCCAACCCAACTGGGATGGTTTTCAAATGACCTTATGAAACTTTGCCATGGACCAAGACAGGGCTGAAGATGGAAGCGACTAAACACTTCCTCATTTCTTCCCCTTTGACAAGGGGTTGACAACATTCATGACAAGGGTTCACACTTCCACATTTCTCCTATTTAAGTCCTGTATGTGTCTGTGAGTTGCAACATGGGCAGCAAGGTGGTGTAGTGTTAGCACTGCTGCCTCGCAGCTAGAAGGTTTGAATCCCAACCCGGGCAGGTCCTTTCTGTGTGGAGTTTGCATGTTCTCCCTGTGTCTGCAAGGGTTTCCTCCGGGCAGTCCGCTTTCCCTCACCACCAAGAACCTGCTCCATTCAGTGCCCCTGGCCAAGGCACTGGCTCAGAATCTGAAGTTGGCCTCCTGGCACTGCGCACACGGCTGCCTACCGCTCCTCAGGGATGGGTTAAAAGCGGAGGACGAATTTCACTGTAGACATGTGTGACGAAAAAAAGTACCTTTACCGTAACTAAAGTATCCAATGTGAATACTCATAAAAATAAAGTAAAAAACATTGAATGAAATTCTTTATTAACTCATACTTCTTTTTCCGTCTTTGGGTTATATTGCCTGTGTGGCCTATGAAGGGAGCGTATAGTGGTGGCATACACTGCCACCTAACGGCCACTGTCGACGTGGCACCCACATTTTCTCAAGATTTTGTCAAAAATCAGCACTTTTCAGTAATACCCATCTCTGTTCCGGAGGCTATTACAAAAGAATGGAAATGGGTAGACACTAGCTTTTTTGCTGATGATCAAGGAAAGTCTGTAGTTTCCTTTGCCAAGTGTTTTCGACAAGGACACAGAACTTCTATGGGTCTTGAAAAAACACTCACCTGTTGAAAAACCCCTGGCACTGGGACATGCATAATTTGAGAAGTAGTGGCACTGAATGAGTTAATATCTGTGGTATTAATAATAAAATATAATCATATGTCCAAGCTTTTGAACTGAATGTCGCCTGTCGAATGGGAACTTTCTCCTTTGCTGATTGATGAAGTATCATTACACAAATGCCTGACATTTCAAAAGCAAGCTGTTTATCCACGAGACTAGGTTTGTGTACGCTCGCCAGCCACGTCGTATAGGAAATCCGTCAGTGTCAGGCCGTATATAGAGCTATAGACAGATTGTCTATTTATTTCAGCGAGCTCTCAGCAGGCTGAGCAGCTTCTTGGATTGTTTGGCGGGTGACTCATGTCAAAGGTTTTGTGCGTTTACACAAAATGTTGAGTGTTGTTGTTTTTCCCCTTCGTTCTCTGCTGACACACGGCATCATGGCAGAGAGTATTTTAAGCCCCCGCTTTCAGAGGTGCTTCAGGGATCTACTCTGGCTTTCAGTAGAGTTGTATGTGATCGCCTTCTATGCTATGACTATTATCCAGTCTGTTCTTTGCTCCTCACTTTCTGATTTGGATCTGCCACAGGACTATGCAAATAATTGGTGCCCCTTTACTAAGGGTGTCTTCAAACCGCATTTTGAATTTGTCGCGGGTTGGTTCCTGGATGCAGCGCGGGTTGTTTCCCGTGGGTGGCGCGGGTTGATTGGTCGCAGTAGTATTCAAACCAGTGTTTAAGACCCAAGATAGATTTGTCAACAACTACACGTGTTTTCTGCTGTTGCTCGTTGATCGGATGAATATTAGCCACTCACGAAGCGGAAGAAGGACCAGAGCAGCCTTTGGGCGGAGCGTTTCTCTGTGTCTGTCTGTGTGTGTGTGCGCGCACACGTTTGCTCCGGACCGCAGTTAAAATATCGAAACGAAGAGAAGGAGAAAGTACCATAATAAAATATTGATGATAATAATACTTGACTAATGACAGAGAGAGTGTGATGGAGAGGGGAAAGAGAGAGTTGGCGCGTCAAATGCCGTTGACACGCTCACGGCATGGCACACACACACACTTGGTAGTTGAGTTTATATATTCACATACCCTAAGGAAGATAGCATAGCTATGCCATCTTCCTTGTATCCTGCCGTTCGTCTGTGCGAAACGGGTTCAGCGTGCGCCGGTTCAGACCGTCCGGGCACCTTTTCTGCGGGTTCAAACCCGGGTTCGGACTACCTCATCCAGCAGGGCTCGTCTTGAATGGTTTAGCGCGGACTCGGACCCGCTTGGCGCATTCCTATAAACCGGGACAACTGGGAAACAAGTTCCATCTTGGTTAAAACGAGTCGGACCCGGGATAAACAAGTCGGATTGAATACGTCCTAAGACTCTAAGACCGGTAACAGTATGGTCTCAGTAGGGGGGCCTTACTAAGGGCACGGTGGATCAGGGACGCAGGAAGTCATTAGAGGTGGGGGGGTGCTCTATGTAATCGTATGACGTCTCCAAATTCATCTCGAAGGACCAAAATACGTTTTCCTCACCATTTTCTCAGTTGGTTGATGTATGTTACACTACTGCTTTGACTATGTATCTTTAATTGATCCATCATTGATGTGTTATTAAATAACAGTTTATTATAACACACCTCATCTATTCAACAAGCGCGACATAACGCTTATCCTAGCAGCTCCAAACACTCACGAGACTGAAGTAATAACTGAGAAATAGGTGTTGTAGTTGGGTCTGTTGTCCACTAGACAGGGGTGCTGAAGTACCCAGCGCACCCTACTAGTTAAATTTTCTGTAGAGTGTTCAGTGAGTGTTCAGTGTGTGTGTGTGTGTGTGTGTGTATGTATATATATATATATATATATATATATATATATATATATATATATATATATACCCACACAGATTTTATATTCTTTTTTTACAAAAGCTTTCTAAAGCAAGAGAAACCATACATTCCTCAGTCATTCAATCATCGGAAAATACATGTACGTGGACAATGCATCACATGTGCGGCGTGTGCGTGGCCGTCTGTGCGTGTGTCCCGACAGACCCCACAGCTGGTCTCGGCACAGGATCCGATGCCACGCCACCCTTCTGTTTTCCTTTGGAATTCAAATCACATTCCACCTTTGTTGCGAGGTCTATTTCCAGGAATCCTCCAAAAGGTACCTGTATGTCTGCATGCATGCATGTGTCCGTCTGTGCGCATGTGTGTGTGTGTCTGTGTCTCAATGTATCATTGTCTCCACATGTCGCAGTTTGTGCACTAACATGGACCCTGGAGTTGTGTGAAGTACAGAGATTTTTGAAAGTGTGGAAAATGGCTTGAGTCAAAGTATGAAATATTTTAGACATTTAGACATGAGATAAAACTACTACGCAAATTGTAGTTATGCCATTGTGCTTAACTCATTGAGTGCCAGCCATTTTGATTTCCTACAAAACTGTCATTTGGAAGATTTCAGATAAAGGCAGGTATACACAGTCCGAGAGGCGATGTATAGTGCCGTCTAGCGGACAAAATCAGTAACTGCACCCACAATTATTTCTTCTTGGACACGAGGTTAAATGACGCGTCTTTGCCACTGTGCCACACTATTCGAAAAAACACATTTTCTCGTTCATGGCACTGAATGAGTTGAGCAGAAAAGTAAAAAGTACAGTAATTTAACATTCAATTAAGTAAACTGATTAGATTGATGATGTCCAGACTTTGAATGGCACATTTTGCAGACTGGTTCACAATATCGCCCCCTAGAGGGCTCATGTTCTACTTATAGACGAGGCACAGAATATTTAAAACGTCCATCTTGTCCGAAACTCCCTTCCGGTGTCTACTGCTGCCTCTGGATTGCCACGTCATACTGGAGTGGAGGCTGAGTGTGTGGTTGAAACTTTTGGATTCTTTATATCTTTCAGGATCATAATTGATAACTAGAAGTGCAATTCCAAGAAATTGCATGGTTGTGAATGCCGCATGCTAACGCCTATGTGCTCGGTCTGGCCATGCCAGGTTAATGTCTATGTGTGGGGTCTTTTCATGCCTGCCGTCAGTGTGTTAGATCTGTATGTCTCCCCCATTCAAACTGTATGGGATAATTACGAATCCATTGCGTTGGGTCTGGCCACGCCTGGTCGGCTTCATCTCCACCCCTGTGAATTTGGTGTGTGTACGTCGAAAAATGTGGTCGTGGCAACCTCGTGTATTTCTCCCCCATTCTAACCCTATGGGATTTTTGTCCTGGAGATCCGGCTTATAAAAGTAATAGCAATACGAGTCCAGCCAAGCCGCACCTAACGCAGTTTTCACTTTTCTGCTGCGATTTAAACTGTCCGAGGAGAAGCAAACCGAAAAACGGCGGAATAAATAAATGAATAAATAATTTGGGTCACGAATAACATATTCCATAACGGATGTCTCAGAGAACGTCTTCCAATCACACACTCTACCCTGAGTGTAGCAGTAACCTAAAGTTCAGCCCATGTTTGACAGAAACTTCTGCGGTTGCAAATTATCATGGCCGGCTGTGAGTAGGCCATGGCACCCTCTGGCCACATGTGGTACACATCGATCATATTTTATCTATACTTTTAATGCTATCCAGAAACTTCAGAAAAATATGCCCTCCTGCTTCCTAACCTACTTTCCCTTTTAGTTTCACGAATAAAAATCCTCTGTCGTTATCTGCACATTCTTTCTTTTTCAATCGGGGGGCCTCTATACGCAGAGGCTGGGCACTGCACTCTGAATGAGTAACACAGCAAATGTCGTGAGCTGCAACCTGGGCCCAAGTGCCTAATATGCAAGCCCCCAAACCATAGACTCTATATAAAGTAGACGCAGCGTGCATGACGTCATCCCATTGCTTTCATCAATTCTTTTTGTGCCCGCCGACTGCGCGCTGCCATTGTTGAAAGTACCTGCATATCCGGTACCAGGAGAGATAGAGAGAGCTATACAGTAGAGAGACACCCCACACGGTGATAGCTATGCTAGTTTGAAAATAAAGGAGCCAAAATGTGTTTAGCAATGATTTTGTTTCATAGGCTTTATCCATGGTTATTTGACACATGGTAAATTACCTAAAAGAGAGCCTGTTCCAGGCCCGGGCATTAAAGGGTTAAATGAGAGGGTTAATTTAGCCTTACTTTACCCCCAACTGGTGAGGTAGACTTGCAACCAGTCACTGCTTGTATTTGACCGACCGCCATGGACCACACAAAATTGCACAATTGAAATCAGTAAACACAACCACAAGAAACAATCAGAGAGGGCAAACCTCTGCCAATGTCATGGGGTCAATTGGTTGATAGAAAGCTGAGAGGCATTCCCATATATATCACATTCATAGCCGGCCACCATAGCAGAGAGGTGTGTGTGCGAGCTCGTTTGCGCGTATGCGAGCTTGTGTGTATGCGTGTGGGCGCGTGCGCGTGTGCACGCATGACAATTGTTTGAAAACTGAGTACCATAAAAACATAACACGTCATTGGGAATCGGGGCTCTTGGGGAAAACACGTCAAACATGCCATTTGGGAGTGAATGAGTAAATATAAATTCGGCGAAAATATTTCGCATCCGATTAATCTCTGAATTTCAATGGATTGCTCCTTGGGCCATTACCCACCTCCTGAAAATTATCTTTTTTGAGTCATTTTGTTCACAGACAAACAAACCAACATACTTGGACTGAAAGCATAACCTCATTGGCAGGGATAAAAATTGAATATAGTACAGATACTTTCAAACACTGCTCAAGTCTACTATGTTTTCAATCAAGGCTCCAAACCGGTTCAAGGAACGAAAACCGAAAATGAGAGGAATTTTACGAGGAGCGGAAACGGAACGTTTTTAAATCCACAAAACCGGTTAAAAACATATTTTTTCCGTCCTCTAAATATTTTAACATATCCTATGTCTGGGAGAGTATTTCCGTACACTTCTACAGTCAGTCATCAAGCTCCATGAATCTGGGGCTCCATCTTGTGAACAGACGAGGAAGCGAATGTAATGGCGTTAATACAGTTGCTTCGGAGTTTGAAAGTCCAACAAATATATTTTGTATAAAACTGTATCTAAACTTAACATTGCACATTATAGGGAACTTAAGAATGAGCTAAATGTTTGTGTTCCGAACCGGTTCAAAAACGTTAAATATAGACCTGCCTGAACCGTTCAGAACGGAACGTTTTAAAAAATAATTTCGTTTTCAAGTCCTGTTTTTAATACTTAGTTACTATACCAGACAGTCTACATAGCAGTCACTCTAGCAGTCAAGATACTGGAGTTCCCCTCCTTAGAATAACACATATCAGCTTTGAGCCAAAGGACCTTTTCAAGGAGAGAGTCGTACCTGAATCTAACTCGGCATGGTCTGTGCTTTTGCTTGTTCTCCTCCAGACGCCAGTGATTTACCGCCCAGAGCATCTTGTTTATAGTGGGCCGTGTGCCGGGGGTTACCTCAGTGAGACTGGAACGCTCTCACCGCCACGCTGAGTTGCGCTTCATTTCAGCGCGGCTTGGAAGACGGTACAGCGTTACTAAATAGGTAATGACGGCCTAATTACCATTCATAGCATTCTACAAATTATACACACATTCCCACACATATAGAGACAAACATAGACTTGGAGGGTGGGAAGTTGAGTGACTACATGTAATCCAGTTCATCATACTTCAGAAGATGGGCTCAGACAATGTTCTGCACCTTTCTACACATTAAATTTTGCAGTGTTAAATATGCAGTGTCAAAGCTCATTGACTCTTTCAGAGTTATTACAACAATGGAGGGAGTTGAATTTACTAGTGTTGGTGTTAATGAGGGACGAGCGATCACGTTTGAGTCTGCTTCCAAAACGCATCGCAACCAATGCGATGCGTCCTTGGGAGGAGCTCATTATACGTAGTAGGAGCCGCCTGCCCCACTCGCATGCCGACTGGCGCGGCTGCGCGCACCTGCATAAGTATGCGCGCAATCACGCACGCGCGTCTGAGCATTTGTGGACACGACCGAGGTTGACAACTTGCATCAAATGTGCACTGTTGATACACACCTCAATTTAAACATGAACGAACAAAAAGTAGATAGGTGGTAGAAATGGTCCGTATCAAGAATATAAAATAAATATTCAAGTTCATCCTCGTTACAGAGACCTCGCAAATCCCACCGCACACACACACACATCAACATACACAGCGAAGTAGTAGGTGGACCGTAGTGTACACCATGTGGTTGTGTGTCGCATGCCCTCACAGCCTTTGTCTGCTCAGATGCAGATGCCTGTCCCTTCACGGACGTGCCGTCAGTGCAATCTTAGCCAGTGTTAATTTTCTACTCTATTTCGAGGTAATTTTACTCTAGAAATGTAACACTATGGAAAGAATTAATTTAACACCAAATCTAATAAGGACCAAATACACTGAGACACAGTGTTACATTTAACTTACTTAACTTAACATTTAGGTGTAGGGTCAGGGGGATACGAACATCACATCTGACCCTTTTCATCATGCACAGCTCCTTTTTACTCCCCTCTGGTCTGGCGGGTGCTTCAGAGCTCACCAAAACCTCTACGTCCAGGAATAGCTTTTTTCCATTAGCTGTTACACTGCTGAACACGGACAGGAGCACCAGCCACTTCACAGGTCGTACCAAAGTCTGAATGAATCTTTAGGCCACCAGACTTCATTACTACTACTCTATGAGTGCACCAACCACCAATAAGCTTTCACCAGAGGTTTTGGTTCAGTTGTACCCTGGATGTTGGTTAGACCAACATGACACGTTGGAATGTGAAAGTGTTCATGAATTGTTTATTAATGTATTATTATATATGTTTGTATATTGTTATATATATTATTTTTTTTGTTATTTGTAATTATTAATTATTTATAATACTCACCCAAGCGATGTCATGACTTTGTGCCAGCGGTGATTCTGTTAGGGTTTACTAGACACAGGTTGACTAGTTGGACCCCGAGTATGAGAAGAAACTTGGCTCTCACAGAGAGTAGATGTTCCCCAGTGAATATGAGAAGGAATTCTCTGACACAAAACCTGGGTTAAGGAACCTGTTAGAGGTGAACGATATACCAAAAGAACTGAGCGATATACCAAGAGAACAAACACAATTGTAGCCTTTTCGGGTATTTTCCGTATTTTTTCAAGCCTGCAGCTACAACCCATTTCTTGCACAGAATGTAACAAATGCATCTGATTTTAACTAATTCAGAAACCTGGAGAGCACTTGCACTACTAATAAGATGTTTAGTTGCAGTTCAAAAGCTGTCCATGGTGCTGAAAAGGAGAACATATGTGAAGTCAGTTGCATTTGTTACGTTCTGTACAATAAATGTTCTTTTAACCAAGCTACATCTGTTCTCTAATGGCCAATGTTAATAAATTATTTATCTACAATGAACAAAGACTGCGCTACGCTGGCGTCTTTCTTCAATCGCCATCGTCAGCCATAGCCTTCGTCATCACCACTGCCAAGGATGTTTGTGTTTTGTTTTTTATTCAAAAGGTTATGGACTGATTTTCATGCCATTTTTCCCCAGATGTGGCTATTGTCACGAAGATCAATCCGTTCACTTTTTTGAGATGTGCAGCGCCATGAGTTCGCTCTGTGTCACTGACAAGTGCGGCAGGAACGCCTTCCTTCCTCTCTCATCCCCCTTTCCAACTAATCCTATCAATAAAATAGAAAAAACAACAACATTTTTTCCCGGGCCTTGGTTGAGGTTTTCACCCTTAGTTATAGGATACTCAGTGTTGCACGTGGTGCACCTATCAACTACTGGCTCGTCATCATCATGGTGCAGTCTTTGCTGTTCCCACAGTGTTGACATACACAATTTTGTGCAAGTGTTATCGCACAAAGGAACTAGTCAGCCACCTTGTAAGTGTCCAAAATCACATTCAATTTATTACCATCCATTCAAACGTTAACACGAAGGATCTGCCACGGCAGTGCACGCAAAACCATTACATCCCCTACGCTCCAAGTTTTAGGATATAATTGCTTTTGCTCTTACACCAGAGTACCTGAGTTGTTGTCACTCAACAAACTGTCAATAAAGATATATTTAATATATATAATTAGTAGTTGGTGAACTGACTTCAGGGCTTTGTAGGGAAAGGTCATTCGCAAGATGAAAAGTCCTTTTTTGGTCTTTGTACATATTATCAGTTAAAAATAATCGCTACGCTCCAGTTTTCCCCGGCTGTATTTGTCAACTCTCCTGTATTTGTGGAGAGAGATGCTGAGGAGAGGGTTGGGGTAGGGGGATGGTAGTTGGGGTGTGGGGCGCGAAAAACCAACGTGAGAAAGCAGAGCGTGAGTGAAAGTCCAGCCCCAGATAGCTGTGGACAAAAGAGAGATGGAGAAACACAGTGCAAGTGTGTGTTTTTCAAAACGGTGTTTTGTCCTTTTTTTTTTCTCTCCCAAGAAATCGGAAACAAACCGAAAATCGAGATTTCAAAGACACAAATCTGGATTTTAATTTTTGCCAAAATCGTACAGCCCTATGGTGCAGTTATGAAAACAAACTCCTTTAAGCACAGAACATGGACACTTTTATTGCCTTTCTGATGGGAGTCTTTTGCACCAGAACGTCTAATAACTGGGTATTTTGTAAAAACAAATACTTGTGAAGTGGCTGAACATCTCAGGGTAAATAGTTTAATAAAAAGCTAAGAATGTGACCAAATGGGAAAGGTCCTTTAAATACACAATTTGTTTTATCGATTGTTCTTAATGTATGGCATGCTTTGTTAAACTGTTATTAATATGCCAATAAAGCCACACTTGAGATGCTTTTAGGGACAGGATGAAAAAGAAACACGCTAACACAGCAAATGTGTTTTTAATATAAACAAGTTTAATTCTGTAAAAAGTTATAAAATGAATATAGTACAAAAATAAAGTTTGTTGAGCTTTGGTTCAGTAACACAAAACATAGTTGGACAGAGTAATGACAGAGTGCGAGCGGTGCGGCCAACGTTACACACACACACACACAGACACACACACACACACACACACAAACACAGACACATGCACATAAACGCTTACACACACATACTCACAGACTAACGCACATACTCCACCTCATGTTTAGGCTTAACTCCCAATGTTTACCTCTGCAATCACTACAATGTAGGGACAATCAACACGCAGAGCGAGATAAATGCTGGAGAGGCCAGCAAATGGAGGGACAGAGAGAGAGAGGGAAAGAGAGAGAGAGAGAGAGGGGGGGAGAACAGAGAGGGGATGTATGGACGGGGGTGAAGAGAGAAACAAGAGAGAAACATAGAAAGGAGCGAGAAGGAGAGAGAGAGTACAATGCCAGAATCAGTTAACAGCTTATTGCAATAAGCTAAAATGGGTATACACATCATTGTGATTCAGCGTACACAGTGACAAAGTTACAAGTAACTCCAGCTCACTTTTCACCTGTACAGCTCAGTCTGTTTTTGATGCATTTCGGTAAATGTTCTGTGTCACTTAAAAAAAATCTGTCGTAGTGAGAACAGGAATGTCTTCTTTTTAAAACCAGCATTCAAACCTCCCCTCCATCGATTGTGGGGGGGATTTAAGTGGAATTCAAAATCAGAATCCAAAGTATTCTGATTCTGAATTTGGTTGATTTTGAGTGTGCTTGTCTTCTGCATATGCCATGTTGGGAAGGGGCTACTTTTCTATTTGTTTTTCGAGGAACTGTGACTTTTCAACTCTTAACATAGACTGAAACAAACTCTGAATTAGACAAAAAAGTAAGCAAATAAAAAACCCATTCAATTAGTTGAATGGAGGGGGTCCACGTTGGCCGAGTGGTTATGGACACTGCACGTAACGCGACCCCATTCATGTTAGTGGCGCTGTGTCTACCGCAGCGTCCGCTGTGTCGCGAGTTCGACTACGCTCGTCGACTTGTCTGCAATGTCTACCCCCGATCTCTTCAACCCAGTTTCCGACTAATTCTATCCAATAAAGATGGAAAAACCGACTGACGCCGGAAAAAATAACTTAAAAAAAAAAAATTAGTTGAATTGATTTGATTATGATATTGTACATAACCCAAAAGCAAAGTAAGCTAATGTTGAATTACTTTAAAAAAAAGAAAGCAAATCAAATAATGTCAAGACTTTCACAATAAAATAAACGTATTGAGCTCCAAACATTTGTTATTTGAATATTTTCTTTGATAGTGATACAAAAGTATTCTCTTTCCAACTTTGGCCTCAGCACATTACACACAATTATTGCCCCCCATTTTAAACTGTTCTTTGCCAACAGGAAATATGTGCTTATGTTTGCAGCTAGGGCTTACTTTCATGAGCATATCCACTGTCACAGAATGAATGTGTGATTGAAACAACATGAGCTTAAGTACAAGTCCAAAGGGTTGTCATGACACAAATCTAAGGACTAAGGACGCGAGTCCACGGCAGGCAAGCCGTCCCAAAACGCAGAGGCAAGAGGTGTAGTGTGAATCCTTAAACCTATAGATTAAGGAAAAACAATTGTAAAACAGTAAAGACCATAGACATTACCCTTCACCTGAGCATTATAACGACAGACCTGTGTAGCAGAGATGTACTCGAGTCCCAAACTCACAAGTCTGAGTGGAGTCCGAGTCTTTAGGGGTCGAGTCCGAGTCTTTAAGGTTACGAGTCCGAGTCGAGTCTCGAGTAATTTTTTTCTATTCTTTAACCGCGATCGACACGTCTGAGCATGCCTTTGCGCGTGTGGATGGAAAGGAACGCGGAAAATAATGGATTTTTTTTAAAGCCGAGAAAGAGGGAAAGACTCGTCAAACACTCGTCGAGAGTCATTGACCATAGATTCCCGAGTCGAGTCTGAATCTTTGGGGCGCGAGTCCGAGTCGAGTCTCGAGTCCTGTTTTTGGTGACTCGAGTGACTCGCGAGTCGAGTCTTTTGACTCGAGTCTGCATCTCTGTTGTGTAGTAACTGGAAACATATCGGGTCACATTGAACAGCGTGGGAAGTAGCTACCGTATCTATAAAATAAAGGACATTTTTCCAGGCAGTGTTGTTTTCCCTCTGATTAATTTCAACACCACTTTGTTTTTGGATTTCATTGGTTTCCTTATGGAAATGCCCTAAATTCTTCTGCAAAAAATAAAATAAAAATAAAAATAAGGTGAATTTTGCTCTGCCTCGAAAGACTAGTGGCCGGCAAGAGAAGCAGAGGAAGACAACCCAAAAGATGGCGCGACAACGTCTACAAATGGTCAGGACTTGACCTACCAACCCTCAACAGAATTACACTGGACCGGAAACTCTGGAGAAGGCTGACCCATGTTGGTGCACATTCTGCTACAAGCGGAGAAAGTGAACTATGATGATGAATTTTGCTTACGCATTGACTAGCTTAATGTGTGTTTGACCTAGTTCCATCCACTGGTTGTAACTGTCCTGGTTTTTACAAAAATTATTCAGAGAAATATGTAAGCTAAAATTGAACAATGCTGAGAAAATAGCTGATTCCATTGAACAGTGGTGGTTATATTGTAGAGGGGGAAACAGGTGATATTGATAAGTGTTGGGGAAGCTACCATTTTTTTTTAACTTTAATTTCAAAACCAGTTGATTTGTGGATTTCTGTTTCTTATGGAAAGCCCTACATTCTAAAAAGCAAAAGGGGAAATACAGCTAATTTATGATATATTGTTCTTATGTTAGCTCGTTGCTAAGTTAGCTTAATGTGTGGTTGACTCAAGTGATTCCTCTCTTCATCCTATGTACTGGTTATCCAAATTGTTTTCGGTGTGAGTTATAGTGCACATGTTAAATTGAAGCTAAATCATTGTTGGAAGAATAGCCCTCATATCTTCCAGACAATACATTTCAACACCAGTTATTTTGTGGGTTATTTTATGGAAGTACCCTAAATCATAAAAGAAAAGAAAAAAAAGCGACGTGTATTCTGCTATTCTAGCTTGTTGCTAAAGCTAATGTGTGGTTGCCTCATGAGGTCAGGTTGTACAGATAGTTTAAACGGCTTTAAAAGGACTACAAACAGAACTACAACATATTAGCGGATATGATGTGTGTGTGTCTGCTTGTCCGTGATGTGAACGTCATTCAATTTTCGTTACATTTCCGATCATTTTTAGGGCATCATTCAAGCCACTTTTAGTGCACTGGAATTTAACCAACTGCCTTGGACAGCACCCTACACATTAAAAATAGTGCATTGGGGGTGCGGTGGCAGAGTGATTATAGAGCACACCCCACCCCCGACCATAGGCCGAGCATTGCCGCGGGTTCTAATCCCCTATCCACCTTTTCTGCAATGTCTCCACCGACTCTTCATCCAGTTTCTTAGCTAATCCAATCACTATCTCTCTCACAAAAAAATGAAAAAAGGTGCTTGCGGCCAAATAACTTGAAAAACTTTTACATTTTGAAACCAATTTTTTCAGTGCGGTTTATAAAACAGATATTTAACATAGACTACCTTAATGTGCGGTTGACTTAAATGGTTTCTGTCTCTGTCTTGTTTTATCTGTCCACACTGTCAAAAGGGAGGATTTGAACATGATTTTAGAATTTTCTAGTTTTGTCTATTACTACCGATCATACTGACTGTGACCTAGACTTGCTGAATGACCATAATTTTTCTTTGGGGTGAATAAAGTATTCTGATTTTGATTTTGCAATCAGGTACCTTTCCTTCAAAATGCGCGCTCGGGATTACATTACGGATTACTATCTCTAATCAGGAACTTGTAATTGTTAAGGATTACTTTTTAAATTGTAAATTCCCCAATCCCTGAAGAGGAAAGATACGAGCTTGAGAGTTACAGGGCGGACACACACACATTCTGGTGACACGCAGCGTGTTTGGGAAGGGGATGGATGGGGTGGCGTGATGGTGGGTTGCGTGAGTCGCCGCGAGGGAAGACTCCTAAACATGTGCCGTCATCTGGAATGGCTTACCCGAGCCAGTCAGTTGTTACAAAGGATGATACAATTGATGAAATATGCCGCGATAAAAGAGGGGGTTCTTTTTAAGGGGGTTCAGTTTTTTGTGTTTTTTTTTTCTTGGTGTTGTGTGCATTGCAGCGCTAACAATTTTTCTCGTGTCTCTGCCGTGTGTATGTTGTGCTTGGCCTACATTCAGGCCGATGCGAGTGGATTTGTTCCGTGTGTGTGTGTGTGTGTTGGGATTACAGAGTACAGCTGGCGTGTTTTGCCATTGGGAAGATTAATCCACGCCAACGTGGGACCATTTCCCATACACACACACACACACACCACACCGGGATTGATAGCAACACACCTCACCTTGCCACCCACAGTGATTCCCTATAGACGGGTTTACGTGCGAAACACTGGGGGGAGTAATTTTGTCCCGCGCTTCTGCAGGTCACTTCCGGTGCCTTATTGTTGCCTATGCCAACTCTGGTACTGGACCGACGTCCGAGCACACAAAACCCATAAAACGCACGCCAGTTCAAAATCCGACCGCTAGGTGTCGGTCTGTGACCAGTTACACATCACACCACTTGCTCCGTTCATAATTTTGTATAAATATTGACGAAATACAGTCATAATCCGACTTAAAGTTACTCACTGAGTGGTCACATGTTCTTCTGGACCAATAGGCTGGCTGCTTCTACTAGTTATTCCAAAATTAATGAGAAAATGGAACGAGTTTCACTGATTATTAAATCATGCGTTTGTGGGTCACAGATCCGCACGGGAGCATTTGGGTGTGGAATAGCACACCGCAAGTTACCACCATCCGTTTTAACTAACAGGTAGGTATGTGCTCCCACCGAATATACATGTTGAAAAATAGCCAAAAACACTACTAAAAACACTACGAACTAAATGACACCGGACGTGACGTTCAGACACCGGAAGTACCCCCCGAACTCATCTATAGCATGTGCTGATTCATAACGTCTTCTCATCAGAGCCAGTTAAAGACGTATTTATTATGTGATCTATTTATTTTGTCTATATGTATTTCGATTGGTAATATATCTGAAGAGGGCTGCAACTAATGATGATCTTAATAGCGGATTAGTTGCCGATTATTGAAACGATCAGTCGACTCAACAGTTTGATATTTTCAATAAAACAATTTTAAATATTCACAGCGAGCAATGGTTACAAGAGATTAATAGATAGATTAGAGATTAAATGGATTCAAGATTAAACAGAGTCAAATCGAGGGTAGGGTCAGCAAAATGGTTCAATTCCTTGGCGATTATTATTGATTATTACATTTGTTGCTGAATTTTATATTATCTATGTTTTTTTCCCATTTGTAAAATATAAGATTTTTATGAACAAATTGCGTGTCAGCCACACAGCGCAGGGTGCAGCCAAGGCGTGCGTGACCAAACATGGATGGTGAGGGCATATAATTCCCACTAAAATAGGATTAGGGCCACCATTCATAACAAACAAGAGATATGAATGGTGGTTTGCCAGCACCATGCCCTGTAAACTCCAAGTGGGTAGATATTGCTGATTGCCATATCTTTGGATGGATTCCAAGATACATGGTAATTTAAACAAGACCGAGACTTATTAAAGAAAATGTTACTAGTTAGCAGGGCATGAAAACAAAATTATTTTTAAAATGTTCCATTCTGAACGGTTCAGGAAGGCCTACGTTTAATGTTTTCATTCTCTGAACCGTTCCGCCATGAAAATATTGGTCCTGAACGGGTTCGGAACACAAAAATTTAGTTCGTTCTTAAAGTTCCTCATACTGTGCAATGTTAAGTTTAGTTATTGTTCATACAACAATATTTGATGGACTTTCAAACTTCAGAGCAACTGTATTAATGTGAAATCTGAGTTTAAAACGCTATTCCATTCGCTTCCTTGTCTGTCCACAAGATGGAGCCCCAGATGCATGGGTCTTGATGACTGACAGTAAAAATTGTATGAATGCACAACCGGAAACATTCTCCCAGACATAGGATATGTTAAAATATATTGAGAACTAAAAAACCTGTTTTGTGGATTCCATAATGTTCTGTTTCTCTTCCGGAACAGAACAGAAATATTTTTTTGTTTCCGTTTCCGCTCCTCATAAAATTCCGCTAAATTCTGTTCGTTTTCGGTTTTCGTTTCCGTTCCTTGAACCGGTTCGGAGCCCTGCTAGTTAGCTTATGTGTAGTTGAGTCAATTTCTTGTTTGTGTCTCTAGTTTTAAGTTGGTTGCAGGGAATGTTTTTGCTTGTATGTACAATTTTTCCTCTCTCCTTTATGGAGGTTATGCTTTCGGTTTTGTATGTTTATATGTTGGTTGTGATGAAAATTTCTCAAAAGGTTATGGATGGATTTTTGGGGGTATCGGCCCAAGGAACAATTGATTTAAATCTATTGATTAACTATAAATTTACTACAAATCATTGGATAGGTCACTTTCATCGGAGATCCTTTTTTATCATAAGTGACCCTATAGCAGGGGGGTTGTACTCTCAGAGAGCGCTTCTATTTTTGGGTCGTAGGGTGAATTGGCTCCTACCTAAACTAATGAATGTCATTGAACCTATGGTAATGTGTCTAACATTACGTTCAACTGTTCAACACTACATTTCACTGTCCCACCTCATGCAACTGACTGTCCCACATTAGGAAGCTACAAAAATGCGCCCACATTAGGGGAATATAGTTGAATAAAGAATATAAAGAATATAGTTGTTATAGTCTGGAAGATACAGGATATGGGGATGACCGTTACGAGAAGCAACAATGGGTCATTACTTTCGTTCGTGAACCCTTCTTTCGGTACCGCGCGGTCAGCATCATGGCCATCGGTTCTTTTTTGCTATAGTCATGATGTTACTCATAGCTTAATGTATTATAAAACAAAACAGCAATATGTGCTTAAAAACACTTTAAAAAAATGCACATTCTGTTGGTAATATTTGAAATTGATGCTCCATATTTAAAAATGTTAATCCCTCTTAATGTCATGCTTCGAAAGGAAAAGCAATGGAAGGAAAAATGTAATAAAATAAAAAAGAATAAAAAATAAATTAGCCAGTGGTAAGAAAAACCCTGTAAAGTACTTAAGACTCAACCACACTTCAAGCTAGCTCAACAAAATAACTTAACACAAATACGCTGCATTAATAAATATCTTATAAATACGTTATAAATATGTTTGCTGTATTTCACGCCGGCAAAAAAAAAAGAATGAAAATATCTCAATGACCCAAACCTGTTGTAGAACCAGCCTGTAAAACTGGGATGGATTCATTCCTATTGAGTATGTTATCCTCATCTCTTCTTTCCAGTCCTCCGTTAAAGGAGTTCTGTAACCAATCCCAAATTACTGTCCTTAACTGGGAAATCAAGGTTGAAAGGTAGTTAGGTAAATAGCTGCTATATCCCTTAAATCTAAATCTAAAAACGAAATCACTTTTGTGAAGCGCCTTGAGGCAGCTACCCCTGCGATTTTGGCGATATATAAAAACCTGAGTTGAGTAGAATTGGATCGGCGTGATACTCAGATCATCCATTTCATTTAATCCGTTTTAGTTCTGATTGGCCACTTCTCTGGTCATATCTGCAAGTTAACGGCAGCCTTGTGTGACTGGCACCGACCTCTGACTTACAAATTCACTCCCAGAGACTTCCGGTCTGGATGGTACATAAACATTTGGAATTAAATTTGCTACTGCACCTTTAATGGGAACAACGGGCTAGTCTCAGCCTTGATAATCGTAAAATGAGAACCGCGTCATGTCAGAGTTTATTCCCTGAGGAGCTGTGTCTCTCCTTACATGGAGTTAAACGTTGCGTTAGGTGACCATTGCATGTGGGAGTCGAGCTTGTTAAGCTGCCTCTCTGTGGCCCGACCACCATCTGGTCAAAGGAAAGAGCTGCGCTGCCGTCACGCAAAAACAAAAAAAAAGGAATTCCAGGGAACGTTACGAATGTTGTATAAAAAATCTTGTCCGGCGGCTTCTGGAGTACAAAACCCAGAGCAAAAACCAGGGTTCCGAACTGGTTCAAGGAACGAAAATTTTACGGAATTTCATGAGGAGCAGAAACGGAAACAAAAAAACATTCCTTCAAATGTTCTGGAACAGAAACGGAACATTATGAAATCCACAAAACCGGTTAAAAACGTTTCTTTCCGTTCTCTATGTATTTTAACATATCCTATGTCTGGGAGACTCTTTTCGTCCACTTTCACTGTCAGTCGTCAAGCCCCAGGCTCCATCTTGTGGACAGACGAGGAAGCGAATGCAATGACGTTAATACAGCTGCTCTGAACTTTGAACATCCACCAAAAATATTTTGTCTAAAAACGATATCTAAACTTAACATTGCACAATATAAGGAACTTTAAGAACGAACGAAATGTTTGTGTTCCGAACCGGTTCAGGACCAATATTTTGGTGGTGCAACGGTTCAGAGAACGAAAACGTTAAATATAGACCTGTCTGAACCATTCAGAACGGAGCGTTTTAAAAATAATTTCGTTCTCAAGCCCTGGCAAAAACACATGCTGTGTCCGAAATCGCCCCCTAACCCCCATATAGGGCACTATATGGGGCGCACGCCATTTTGTAGGGGTGTCCGAATTCTCCATGAGCCCCATAT
The DNA here is from genome assembly GCA_900302395.1 of Bregmaceros cantori. Lineage (NCBI taxonomy): Eukaryota > Metazoa > Chordata > Actinopteri > Gadiformes > Bregmacerotidae > Bregmaceros > Bregmaceros cantori. Next base: position 34,899 of record OMKY01191102.1, read on the forward strand.
AGGGCACTGAAAGTATCCCACAATGCACCGCGAAATGTAGTGAGCATCGGGTGTCCCTAGACGGAGAAATATAACCCATAATGCATTGCGAGACGCATGACACTAATTAAAACGTAGAAGAAGACGACGCGCGCCCCAAAACAAAAACAATGGAGGACGGCGTCAGGACGCAGCAGCAACCGACGGCGGCAAATAATTATAAATGTGAGTATAATTGATTTTCTGTGATAAAGTATACATTTATTATAAAACAAAGCATGCGAATGCTACGGCCAATGCCGACAGGCAATGACGTCACTATGCTACAGCGGTGACGTAAGTTAACAGTGCCGATTCTAGTGTCCGAAATCTCGTCGCTGAGATTGAGTGGAGTATAGTCAGTGCCCTATCCAGGGGCTAGGGGCTAGGGGTTAAGGAGCGATTTCGGACACAGCCTCTGATATAACTGAAGTAATGCAAGCTTCATGAAAAGGGAGGTTATAAGCAGGTCTAATATTAACAGAGAGGGGAACTTGCAGAATGGGCTAAGCTTATAAACTTACACCAAAAGGCTTCTTTCAATTTTTTTTTTTCCGTTTAGAAAAACAGCAAGCGCTGTTTTTCATTCTTTTTATTGAGAGACAGCGACAGGATTAAATCAGAAGCAGGATGAAGAGTCAGGGGGAGACATTGTAGAAAAGCCGGAAGGGTTGGGCGAACCCACGGCACTGCTCAACCTGTGGTCTGGGGGACGCGCCCCCACTTTCCATTTTTTTTTCTTTAAGCTTAAGATTTAATCATTCTTCATACATAACCATACATAAATAAAAAATATAATAATAATGATAGCTAAAATGAACTACTGTCTACTTCAAATATTATGCCATTACATTATAAAACATTGGCAAAACTTAAACAGCCATGGTGATGATTTTATAGCTGTATTCATACGTGTACCAAATATGTGTTTGAAGCAGGCCGGAATGAACAGGAAGTATTGCACATGTTAGTTCTACATTCCACTAAGAACAATATGTAAGCTGACAGAACACTACTCTCAAATAATACAGGAACAGCTGCAAATTGTACAATACCTGTATGTATCCGTACGTGTGTTTTCAGGTGATGGCTGGCAGCAAACGCCTTGCCACAGCCGTCATGCTCACACCTAAAGGAAATTAAAATAAATCTGTGAACAGCTCTGGGCTTCCCACAAGTTAAATGCTGCGTGTGGGGACTTAATAATGAGTGTTGCAAAGGGTTTTTTTCTTTTAAAAAGATCCCTCACGCTAATTCCTTGAATACCTCCCCACAACAGTGGCTGTGTCCGAAATCGCTCCCTAACCCCCATATAGTGCACTATATGGGGTGAACGCCATGGGGGTGTCCAAATTCTCCATGTACCCTAGATAGTGCACTGAAAGTACCACAATGCACTGCGAAATGTAGTGAGCATCGGATGTACCCCAGACGGAGCAATATAACCCATAACGCATTGCGAGACGTTTTAAAAAGGACCTAAACTTTAATAAAAATGGTGCGGCGGGAATAAATAGCGACCGACCACGGCCAATAGTTATAGATGCATTTTTTTTTATAATTATAATTTATAATAATTTTGACGCCGCCAATTCTAGTGTCTGAAATCTCGGCAGTTGCTGTTAAGTGCACTATAAATGAGTGCACTATATGGGGGGTAGGGAGTAGGGGATAGGGAGCGATTTCGGACACAGCCAGTGTATTCGAACACGACCATTTTTGGGTGATTGAGTGGTGGCTTTAAAAAATAAAAAAAAGAGGAACCAAAATGTGTACAGCAATGACTTTGTTTTATAGGTTTTATCCATGGATATTTGAAGCATGGAAGCATATGAAGCTTATCAGAGAGCACGGTTGAGGCCTGGTCAACCTAGGGTTGAATATACTGATTGACGACAAAAATCTAAAATCAAATGTTTACAGGAATATTGCACTATTATGTTAAGTATTTACTTTCATCAGTTTAAATACTGTAAAATGCAACTTGTAGTCTATTTTCAAAATTGTTGGAATTTTGAATCCTAGGGAAAACTTGAAATAATTTAATATTGCTATTGCTAACACATGAATGAACATCAGAGTGCCTCGTCTTGGAGGAATCACAAAGTTACATTTTAGACCAATCCGAGAGAAACGACATGCTTGTCACCGACTACTTCTTCCAACCAGCTGGAAAACCTAGTACTTTCAAGCCAGATTTTTTTTCTGGAAATTATGTTTTCTGGAAATGACATTTACTCATTTCAAACACCGTTCACAATATCGATTTTTGAATAATAGCAGTGGTATACACTTGGCGGAAAACCGAAATGACACTTCTGGAACTAGCGAATATAATTTGAGAGAGGAAGCATAAAATGTTTACTTTCCGAATTCAACACCGTTTTTTGACAGCACAGGAAGTCCTGTGGCCTGCTGACCTGAACGGCTTCTCTCCGGTGTGCGTGCGGATGTGCTTCCTCAGGTCGCAGAGCGTGGTGAAGTACTTGGTGCAGCCCTCAGACTCGCAGTTGAAAGTCTTCCCAGTGTGGAGTCTTTGATGGGCTTTTAGCCTGCAGGACGTATTACTAGCATTAGTAACCAGCCCCCAAGTTTCATCCAAAAAGGTTTTAGCTGCCCAGCCATACTACAACACATTAGCCTAAATATAATTTGCTTATAGGTGGCGCTTCAAAAGTGCTCAAGTGGATCAGAATACATTTCCAGCTGAATACATTTATGCATGAATGAAATTTAGTTAACGACAGACAGCACCGAGCCATTGGTCACTTCAACATGTTACATCGCATCACAGATGGCATTCATTGAAATATGTTACATGGATTGTGAAAAAATGGATATACACAGGATTAGCAGATCGCTAGATTACACCCGGTTGTTGGCTCGTTGATTAGGGTTCATATAGGGCGCATCGTGTGCGCAGCGGGGACAATTCTGTTCCCCTCAGTGGTGGAGGGAGGGGGGTGGCTCGCTCGAGGCGTTCGAGCCCGGTGTGTGAGGGCAGTCATTGAGTTAAGCACATTGCGGTAGGTGTCTACCTAGTATCTCATGCGTAGTGCAGAGGTTCTGTTGGGTTTCGGACTCGAACTTCCCAAAGGCGCGCAGGAGGGAGTCGAAACGATCGTCGATTAGATCGCCTAGCTCCTCGATTTCCTCGTTCCGGTTGGGGTTAGAGTCCTTGGTGGATGCGGGCACGCGTCATCACCGTCCGCGACACACCACCCGGGGTCCGGTGACCAAGGGGCAAAGGGGCAAGTGGCCACAGCTGCATGACCACAGTGCAGCGTTGAGTCAAAGCCAGATCTCCTGTCCCGGCACGCACCCGGGGTCTGGGCCGAAGCACGGTCCACAAATACATTTATGCCCTGATACACACACACAAGCTGCTAGGGGTGCAACAGATCCGTTCGGATCACGTGTGTATATCAAAATAAAATAAAATAGACACGTGCAGTAGCGTTTTTTTTCCGCCAGATGGAGCCAGAGCAATATCGAGATTACGTTCACCATAGGACGTTTACACATAGAGATGTGCAATGAAAGTTATAAGTTATTGGACTTTAACTTCTTCTCCATGTTGTTTAGGAAGATGATTGTGTGTATTATTGCACTTTATGTCATGTCACTCAGACACACACAGATATTTGCAGCAAGTTATTTACTGTTTTTATGTTAAAAAGAAGATATATCCTTGTCGTCTTGAAATATATTTCATATATTGTTTTAATAAAGAAAAGAGAAACTTTTTTGTCCTGTTTTCTTTTTTTTTTTTACAATAATCCGAAAAATCCGTAATCCGTGAGCTCTGATCCGAGGATCGGTCCGAACCGTGAGTCTCTTGATCCGTTGCACC
>OMKY01191358.1:5405-16484 GCA_900302395.1 Bregmaceros cantori
GCCATGGATAATAGCACATGAATATTATTAATGCACTTTCACGACCAGCTGCTGCAAACACACACGCCCTTTCATGCTAAAGAAAGGTGCACACACATTGGAGTATTCCCGGACCACATATGACCAGCATGGAGGCCAGTGTATTCATCGCAGACACAGTAAGGGAGAGAGAGAGAGGGAGAGAGAGAGAGAGAGAGAGAGAGAGAAAGAGACAGAGGCCTCGTTCAGACTGAAAGTGCGTGTTATCTGCGTGTCGATCGGCCTGCCGTTTCTGCGCCGATACCGAAAATGGTTTTGTTCACACTGATGCGTAGGAATGGAGGGCATGCGTGTGTGTTCACACATCCTTCGGGTTCTCCGCATCGGAGGGGCGGAGAACAAGCACCGCAAGCAACGCCTTTCATTACCGACGTCACAGGAGTGCGTTACATCAACCAGCGAACAACGCCTGCCGCTTGAACAGACATGCACCTGCGCTAGGCGTGCCCTGCGCCAAGCTCAACCGTTAACTTACCGTGTGTGTATGTGTGTGACAGTGTGACAGTGTGACAATGTGTGTATGTGTGTGTTTGTGTGTGTGTGAGAGAGAGAGAGAGAGAGCGGTTTGAGTGTGGTGCGCGTGCCCGCACGGACGTGTCGCGGGTCGAACTCTCTTCAATGGGTTACTATCGTACACGTACCCAGTACACACCTGTGTGTTGGCACCACCGGCCAGAGTCCTGCAATGGGGGCATGTATATACTGAAACGGGTGGGTTTTAAACATTCAAACTTTTTACGGGCGGGTAAGCGGGCGGGTAAGTAAATATACGGGTGGGTAGACGGTATTACGTGAATTTTTGTTTCCCACTGCATGTTGTGTTTCCCACTGCATGTTAAACAAACGTGCACTTCACAGCACACACTTGTTATAAATTTATAATGCCCCCCCATCGTGGGACTTATGGTTTGCTCCGTATATGGGCTCGCTTTCCCCGCGCTGAATTAAAAACGAGCCCAGTGTGGTGTTAGCGCTCAAGTGGGAACCGTGGCACCATAGAATATATACATATGTATATGGGCGCAAAACAGCCCCCTTAATTTACGCGCAAATAGGTTTCCATCTACAGCCTTTAGCATGTGAGATTCGTACATCTTCACGGGAACACGATCTTGCGCAGAGCTGCAGAACACATGCACGTGTGCAATCCCCGACCCCAATCACATGCTGCTCCGCCGGTTGCGTCCGGCTGATTCACGCATTCATCCCAGGGCGACATCGTAACATCACGCATCAACGAATGCGTGAATCAGCCGGACGCGGAAACTGGCATTGAATAACGATCCACTATGTTTTTGGTTTAATGTTCCTACACGTCTAGAAATACATTTACTTTTCCTTGTTATGTCTCCGCCGGGCACCGGTGCACACACACACAGGGAAAGCCAGTCGGCGTGTATGCGCAGCGATTGACTGTGTGTGTGTCTGTGTGTGTGTCTATGTGCATGACGTCATGCGTTGAACACATTCTTGTTCCAAGAAGAGCCTATTAAGCGCTTAATTTCCAGAGGTGTGTCTGCATGGTCCAATCAGATGCCAGTATATTCTCAGTATGTAAAATCGTCAGCTCATCAGCTGTTTTACAGACCCCACGTACGCGTGCAAACACACACACACACACACAGGGAAAGGGGAGACGAAAAGGAGAAACATAGGCATGGCGTGGCATAATAGAATGTAGATATCGTAGTGAATTACAATATGTCTGGGGCCGCGCTCCCACTACTCCATACACACATGCATCTTGTGATCAGCTGCGCTTTTTCTGTGCTTATTTGCTCACGTGTTTGTCTGTGCGTCGTGTTTAGAGTGTCAGAAACTCACGCACTTTGCCGTCACCCCGATCTGCAAACATTTGTGATGTTTGTATTAATTTAATCACTAACGGAACTTCTCCCCGTGCGGAAAGCCATCCCCAAGGTGTGTCCTGCTTGCTGTGATGCGGCGGGGCGAATTGTTGGTGTGGACGCGGGGCGTAGCAGCTGGGTAGTAGAGGCGAGGCGTATAATCCTCCTCTGCTGCGGAGCTGTAACTACCCCCCTTGGCGAATCAGGCAGGTAGCAAAGGAGCAGTATACGGCTCGCCTCTGCTACCTGCCTACTACGCCCCGCATTCACACCGACGGTCACAGTAGAATGCATAGAATACGCAGACAAATGGCTGTCTGAACGAGGCCTGGGAGGGGGGGCGGAAGAAAGAGATAGAGAGAGTGAACAAAATTCTCAAATATATTTTTAATTCCCAATGTTACACACAGGCTACATCATTGATTGTCATAAATTTAAAATCAATGACTCCCAGATGAGAAAAGATTATACTATGACAATTATCACTGTCTGTGATTGCGCAAGGTTGTTGTAATATAATATCACTTTTTTGACTTTCACTATTTTTCTTCTCATTCTTGACAATTTATTTCCACACAGTTTCAATATTCTCTACGCTCGATCATATAATCTGGCAATAGGCTGGCACATCTGTGGTCCACTGTGCATGTCAGCACCTATCTAACATGGCTATTACTCCCCAACCAGACCATAGCAAAACAATGCTGACTGAGATGGGATTGATACCACCCCACCCTAACAACCATATGAGAAACTCAGTGCTGCTGGTGCCCATTCCAATAGCATAGGGGGGGCTTAAAATCCTACCATTTGGGCCCTTAAGGACCCTGAGGTTCATAAATACTACCACATGCTCAATGCAGAAGGCAGAAAAGCAGCTTTTAGTTACTACAGCCACCATTTGTGGATCGGCATACAGGAGAGTCAATTGAGCCGTTGAAATAGTGGCTCAACACCCACTCTTAGTACAATCCCTTTTTTAAATCTGTTGTAATAACAATAATAATAACTTATCATGAATATATTCGGGAGTTAGTAGCTATCTAATTGGGGAAAGCTAGGGAGAAGAGACAGTTTTTAAGTTGTGTTTTCAAACTGCTGTGAGAATGACAATATCAGCAGGAAGGGAGTTCCAGGGGTGGGGGCAGCAACAGCAAAGGCTCTGTCACCAAATGTTTTCAATTTAGTCTGGAGGATGGAGAGGCATCAGAGGACCGCAGGTTCCGCGAAGGGTTGTGATGATGAGGTCAGATACTGAGGGGTGAGTGCATGGAGGGATTTGTAAGTGAGTAGGAGGATTCCGTATTTTGTTCGAACCTGGTGAGGAGCCAGTGGAAGTGGGCGAGAGTGAGGGTGATGTGCTGCCAGGGTTTGGTGTGGTAAGAACCCTGGCAGTTTTAGATGTCTGAAGTCTGTCCAGGGTTTTTTGTACCATGTGTGTGCCATTATCTGTCTGTCTCTGCCTGGGGAAGGCTTGCTTATTTTACTGTCCTGTGTATGTGAAGCATACACAGTAAATGTTGCAGTGTCAAATCAACACTTAAAGAGTTAAATGTAACACTGTGTCCCAATGTATTTGGTCCTTATCAGATTTGGTGTTAAATTCATTCTTTCCATAGTGTTAAGCGTCGACCTGACACAGTTGGTATCCGTATGCCCCAGGGAGGGTGAAGATAGTAGCACCGTCGCCACGCCCGTAAAGGGACGGGCGTCTGCATCTCCGCGGATGCAGGACGCGAGGGTGACACGCTGAGCCGACATCAGCGCCGCTGTGACCCAAACACCTGGGGTCCGAGCCGAAGCTCGGCCTGCGCCAAGGTTACGGGTGCCGCATGAGTCTCGACGCAATGAAAATGGCGGCTTTGTAGAGTTTAATTGACACAGCGCAAATTAACACCAACACTAGTAAATATTCAACTCCCTCTGTTGTTGTAATAACTCTCAGAGTCAATGAACTTTGACACTGAATATTCAACACTGCAAAATTCACTGTGGCCTAGGAAGCAGTGGGTGTTGTCTTGCATGAAACGTATGAGACGATATGAGGCCCGAGGCATGAGTAATGTACCGTGTGGCCTCAACTTGCAGAGAGGTTGGTCAATCTCTGATTTCACCAATTGTCTGTTACACTTTCACCAAAAAAAGGAAAAACAAGAAAAGTGCTTTACAAATAAAGTGTATTGCTATTATTAATGTTACGCATCTGCTCAATTAACAGCAATAGTCCATCCCTGAGAAGAGACCCAAAAATAACACTATTAGTTAATAAGCATGTAACCAAATAGAAGGCTGTAGAAGGAGCATAATGTGTTTGATTTGTAATGTTGAAAAGTGGCTCTAAATAGATGCTAGCTATGCCAGCTATAAGCCCGTCAGGAGCTAGGCTTCCTCCCTAAGTGTGTGGCTGGAATGTGGCCAGAGCTGATGAATTGAAGGCACAACAATCAATATGTTTGCATCGCATTACAGACTTGTGTTTTCAGGAGAATTATTGAGGAACTCTCTCAAATATCTGCCAAGTGCTATGAAAACACTGCCAGATTGATTTATGATGTGCGTTTTTTGCCTGCTGGATGCCTTATTTAATCTATAGCCACGTGTGAGAGAATAGCTCAGTTTATTATAGCCAAACCTTAACCCGGTTGACAGTAGATGTAGGGCTATAAATGTAATTGGAACTCAACTCACATATCCAGAGTTACGTTTGCAGAGGAGGCATTGTTTAGAGTTTGGGTAATAACTCTCCGCTTCATACTACATTAGGTTCTTGCAGGCGCTTTATTTTGTTGATTGATACTCAAGCCATGCAAGCAGTGAGGTGTGTCTAAGCTTCTTCCTGTTGCAGCTCATCATCGCTCACCGAACCCATAAATCTCTGACACTGAGACGTTTCCTTAACTTATGCAAAAAGTTTCAAGCTACAATAGAGGTGTTGCGCGGTGACGTCACAACTTGTGACATTATGTGTCACAACAGACATTATGATGGTATCATTGCAGTCAAACAGGCAGAGAGCGATATTTGCAGAGGCAGAGAGGACATTGTCTGTTTAAAAGTCTTGTATTAGTAGGATATACCACTTAACCGCACGTATACGTATATATCACCGTACGTGATAGGAGCAAAATGTCTGCCGCTAGCAGCTCGTGATGTCACATACAACAGCCCTATTGTCTGTGCATTGAAAAACATACTTCCAAACCACCAGGTGATCGACATTGGATGTGGTGAAACCCTTTTGTTGATGTATTTTAAGCCACTGGTGCATCCAGCAAAAGCGAGTTGTCGTACGACAACCTTAAACAAAATAAGGTCAGGGTGGATTGCCCTAATGTGGGCCACTGCCTAATGTGGGACACGTAAGCTCCAGTGGCTCAGCCTCCTCCCTAAAATAATGAGTGAAACTATGTTAAAAGAAAACTATGGTAATGTGTCTAACATTAAGTTCATTAAGTTAATTTCTTTGTACCACATTAGACAACTGACTGTCTCACATTAGAAAGCTGCAAAAAGTGGCCCACATTAGGGCAATCCACCCTATATGCACCCATAACTTTACATACTCGCAATTTTGTGGGCGGCTCCGTCGCCTAGTGATTAAGCGCGGCACTTGCTCTGCTGTTGCTACATTAACCTGTGTGTGGTTAAATGTACAGTAAAATAATGTATGTTGCGCTTGGGAGTTTGACTCGCTGCTAGAGAGCGGCGAGCGCTGACATTTTATGCGAATAACACCATGCTCTATCCCCAGGCAGTGTCATTAACGCTCCCATACACGTGCATCTGAGGGAGGACATCTAGTAAAAGAAAGGGAATGTGTTTTTGATTGAAGATCTCAATTCTGCTTCAGGATAGGTACCATCATAACTTGATCAGTGGGCGTATGGCATAGACAGGTATGTTCAGCCAACTAACAGGTGGAGATTATCGTGAACTGATCCAGAGAGTTATTGGATCTACCTCCTATATAACTATGGTATTACACGTCAGATCTAATGCAATCTTAATTCCCAGATTTAATCCTGTGATTAGAGCTGCGACCTGATTAATCAATGACAATCTGTGATTGAATTTGTTGGCAACAAATCTAATAATTGATTATTTGCCCGTGATTAATTTAATAATCAATAATCGCCAAGGAATTGAATCATCATTATTGTCTGCAGTTTTGTGCTGGCACTATACGGACAAGTTTTTCTTTTTTTTCTATTCAACTTTTTTGAAAAGACAAAATATTGAAGGGACACAATTGATTAAAAACATGAATATGAAGAAAAACATCAAAATGTTATGGGATGAATTAATTTCAATGAGTTTGTTTCAGATTCAGTAACTTGATTCTCGTACATTTGTTAATTATGAAGAACCAAATCTCAATTTGACAAGATTCATCTCTAGTAATTGTTGCTTGTAATTGTTGCGTTAAACTTATCTAACCAATTAGTTGACCAATTGTTTCAATAATCTGCCACTAATCGACTATTAAAATAATTGTTAGTTGCAGCCTCGTTACTGAGCACTGTTTAACCCCACAGCAGCACAAACAAAACAATAAAGATAATAAGTAATCTTGGTGCCGCAGAATATTACACCACACTATTACACCACATGTCAAAAACACAACAATGTCTCATGCAGGAACTCGCAAGTGTGCAAACTGATATAATTCATGTTTCAAGTCAAAAAGAAAGCGATTATGGGAGATAGCTTATTAAAACAACGTATAAGAGTTACTATAATGTGCGCCATTACAACACACACACATATAAGTTGGTGCGCCCAATGTCCAAACATGTCCGACCTCAAGGAAGGGGTTTCAAATTGCTTAAGACCAAAATCATTGACCGCAATCACTGTTGTTCTGGTGACTGGAAATAATTGCTCTATTTAAAAGTCTGCTCATGACCACACTGCCAGCCGCATTGACACTCCTCCTGCTCCGAAACAATCAAAATTGACCGAACTGCTGCGTACAGCATCCTTGGCTGCTTAGCCTGTCTCCTGCTCTGAATGGCGAGCATGTGAACAGCCTCGCTCAGCGGGTAGAGTATTGAGTGGTCTGCATTACACATTAGCACTCTTTCTTGTTTCCTCTTGCCAACACATATGTCTCTGTGTGTGTGTCCGGCTGTCCATTTTCCAATGTGTTTGTTTGGGAGTATCTGTCATCAAAATGTACATAAACTGTTTATCTTATTTGGACAAAATTTGCCAGGCGTGCATAATCGTAAAACAAATTTGATGTTTACCACAAGTGGATATGTAGTGATAGCCAGAGGATAGGGTAAGGGTTTGGACATTATAACAATATTGAACATTGCCATATCTTAAATTATTGATATTACTATGCATGTATGCATAACATTGAACAACGAAGGGTATATCAAACCTTGATCCAATTACCTTCAAGAGTGCAACTTCTGCTGTCAAATGTCAAACACTACAACGGGAATATATGTAGGCAGGATTTGTAAGATTAGTTGATGGTTTCTGTGTACAGTGCTCCTTTACAGTTTGGAAGTGAACCGTGGTGTTACTTTTTTTTTTTTTTAAAGAAAAAGTACAAAAGTACATTTTGTATATCTAGAAATGTTTCCTTTCTTGCAATGCCATTGTGATACTTGAAGCAATCGTCTCATTTTTTAAAAGTTCAAAATAAAATGTGATTAATATTCAAAATACTTATCCTTGTAGGTAGTGGGTAGTGATTGACTGGTGATTGGTTCATTCAAATATCCACCATTTCCTTTAAAATTATATTTGATTGATCGATATACTTTAGTCTGTAGTGTATGTAGGCATGTAGTATTGTCTCTGTCTCTCTTACCTTCACTGGAATCATCCGTGGCAGGTGTCTTGCTAGACTGTCCCAGCCCCATGGTAGATCCACAGCGAGGGACTTCCCCCCCAACGTCCACGGTCCCCGTTTTCAAAGTCAATTCACTCCAAGGCAGAAAAATAAAGCCAACTCCGCCATCACATACACTTGCCCTATCATACACGCACACTGTCTGGTCCTCTCTTTGGCATACTGCTCTCTCTTTCTCTCCCTCCCTCTCTTCCTCTCTCTCTCTCTTTCTCTCTCTCTCTCCCTTTCTGAGAAATGCAAACCTTCCTCTGTATGTTTCTCCCTCCTCTCTGTTTCTCTCTCTCTCTCTCTCTCTCTCTCTCTCTCTCTCTCTTGACAAGGTCCAGCTAAATTACCCCATTAACACCTGCCCAGTTTGTATCCATGTACTTACATTACCCAGGTGTGTGTAAATGTGTGTGTGAGAGACTGGGACGGAAGAAGGTGGCGGGGAGGTTTGGTGGGGCGGGTTCCACACCGCACCAAGAAGAGCCCCTTGGGATGTCGGGTTGGAAAAAAAAGGTATAAGACTGATGCGGAGAACACCAGAGGGTTCTGTCGTTCCCAGACACGGTGTCGACTGTCAGGACGCCTACGCTGACTGGCGTCTTGGACCTGAGGACACAGAGTCACATGACGCCTGTTAGAGGGGACACACACAAGCATGTGACTTCATTAACGCCGGGTACGTTGAAGGGCAGATTGTGTGGTGGCGGAGAGAGAGAGAGAGGGAGAGAACAATGTGCAATTATAACAGAGATTGGGAGATTGTGCGGGTATGCACGGGCGTGCGTGTAGGGCTGCAACTAACGATTATTTTGATCATCAATTAATCAGCCTTTTTTACTGACGATTAATCGATCAATCTGATATTTTCTCCCTTTAAAATCAGAATGATTATTAACCTGAAACATTATTATTAAACATTTGCAATATTAATATTGCAAACGTTTTGCGGTTTTGTTATATTCATGTATTGCTAACATTTCAATGTTTTATTATCGTCATGGAAGAGGCTACTCTTTCATGCTAACTTATTGTATTTTCACCCATTATGTGTCGTTGTGGGGCTCAACAGTCAGTATACAAGAGAATTGGCGGGGCCATGACCCAATGAACGCCAACTGACAACATATATTAAACACACGTTTGAGCGGAGAATGGGCCAAACAAGTAAACAATTAATCGATTATAAATTAGTTGACCATTATTTAAACAATTGAATATTAATATTAAAAATATTCTCTATATATAATACCACAAATATTCATCCCCAATTACTTTAACTCTTAATATATTATCAATGAGATCTAAGGTTGTACCTGCGGACTTCATAATGTGCTCTAATGGTGTCGTTACTCACAGACATTATACTATGACAGACTGTATTTTAGAATTATATCTACTGTAATAGATCTACTCAAATTATACTGACCCCAGACCATAGGTCGAGCAGTGCCGCGGGTTCTAATCCACTCTTTGGCTTTTCTGCAATTTTTTTGTCTTTAACTTTATTTTGCTCACTAAAATAAATATAACAAGAAACAATGTATGTAAATTACATATATTTTTATAAAATGCAATATTATATAGAATATAGGTATAGGTACTCTAGTATTTTATTTATTGATCGCCCCAGCCCTCCCCTTGATCGCCACCTCTTTAGCCTCTGGTGTATGTTGACACAAAAGGCTCTGTATTTTATTGTTGATGAAAAATGTAGATAGTAAAATCAGAATCAGTTTTCATTTTCCACGTTGCAATCGCAAGCAACATGCACAAGGAATTAGTAAACACTCCAGTGAACACATAAAACAACAACAACAATACTACTACTTCTAGTACTAGCACTAATACTACCCCTACTACTATTACTACTAATAATAATAATAATAATAATATATATTAATTTACAGATAAATAAATAATAATTTACAGAAAAAAAATCGGTGCATTCATCGCGTGAACCAATGATCATTTTCTGAATAACTCAAATGGCACGTGTCTGTCTGAAACAAATTGTACACTGACTGGCGGTATCTCAGAAAGAGCGTATAATGAAAATGATCACCATCTAGTGTTCAATTGGAGAATTGCTGGCCATTTCTGAAGTGGGGCTAAAATAATACAATATCGCTAACGTGTAACGTTTACTAAAATTATTAACGATATGTTTTTATTGAATGTACCACATCACATGTTTGTGTGAGTTTATAATTATGAAACAATAATGAATGTCGTACTTGATAAACGCTGACGCTACAAAACAGAACGAGTGCAGTCTGTTTCTTGCTTCCTTTTTTTGTGTTCGTGATCTTCGTTTATTTTGTGTGGCACACATTGTGTAGATTCAAAAACGTTACTTACATATACCTACTGGAGATATAATCGGCATGTCTGAACACATATCTACGTAAACGATACTGTCGCTGCAATTGTGCGAGCAGACTCTTTATGCCGTATATACGGCAATCCGCTATAGGATATAGTGTTGCTGCTGCGCCAACTTCTGGGCCGACACAAAAGCCGGTACCGGTGTGTGGTGTACAGTGCAAAGTTGGCATCGTGTCTCTCTCCGGACACCCAGGGAGAAAATTTGAGATTCTGTCAGTGCACCCACTGCGGTGCCGGAGCAGCTAAAGTACCCATGCCCAAACTAAGCGGTTCCAGTACCCCGGCAGCACCGCATTGCACCCCACAAGCCACCCCACACTCACACACAGACACACACACACACACACACACATGCACGAACACACACACACATCATGCAAAGCAATGAATGTCCCAGATGAAATTTGTGCCCGTCTGTGAAACATACCGTTTATTTGCTTTAGTACCGGAGGAGCAACGCAGCATCTCCGATCTCCCGATGCTGAGACGACGTGCATCCGGAGAACCAACACTTCTCCATCGCCGACTCGGGACAACGCAGCTGGGACGGCTCCCTCATCCCTCCCCCTCCTCCTCCCACCACCACCAACACGCGCGGATGTCATTCACTCAGCCGCTGCGTGCGCGTCAACCAGCCCTGCCCGTTCAGAGAGACACGTTCGTGTCGGAGTGGGCGAGAACACGCACACGCGCCGTGTGTGCGTGCGTGTGTGTTTGTTACGTACACGCCACGCAAGAAAACAACCACGTGGGATCATACAGACGCACATTAACGCGCGCGTTCAGATCCAGCATCCGGACAGCCAACACACGTGAGCCACATGCCCGCGGACCGCTCGAACGCCGCACAAGGACCAGCGTAGACCAGAGTCAGTATAGCCAGCCAGGGGCGCCGCCAGGAATTTTGGGCCCTATGAAAGATTCTAATTTTGGGCCTACCCCCCCCCTCCC
>OMKY01191932.1:12467-24360 GCA_900302395.1 Bregmaceros cantori
GAAGTGTAAATTTGGTTTTAGTGATGAGCTGCTTATAGTGATCAAATTATAACTATTAGATGGTTCCACTGTAGCAGTATTTGATTGCTAATAACGGTGTGAACATGATCACTATAAGAGGGTTCCACTGTAGCAGTATCTTATAGCTAATAACTGTGTGAACATGATCACTATAAGAGGGTTCCACTGTAGCAGTATTTGATAGCTAATAACGGTGTGAACATGATCACTATAAGAGGGTTCCACTGTAGCAGTATCTTATAGCTAATAACTGTGTGAACATGATCACCAGAAGAGGGCTCCACTGTAGCAGTATTTGATAATAATTGAACATGATCACTATAAGAGAGCTCCACTGTAGCAATATTTATACTAACTTTGTGTTGTGTGTCTAGTACGGGACCACTCCTCTCATCTGGGCGGCCAGGAAAGGCCATTATGACAGCGTCATGCACCTACTGGCCAATGGAGCGGATGTGGACCAGGAGGGGGCGGTATGTTGCTTTGATGCTTCCACTACTCGTAGTTCACAATCAGAATACTTTAAGCCACTTCTCCACAGGCTTACTTAAGGCGAGCACCTCGCAGTTCGCCTGAACATCCACCTGGAAAAACGCTTCTCCATGAGCGCAAAACGGCCAGGCCACACCAGGTTTCAGGACCCACTGAGATGTGGGTCTGGAATGTGGCCGTCAGTGGCCACGTTTGCTGGTCGCCGATTTGATCACGCTCCGAGGGGGTGACACAACGTGGCCGGCCAATCATAGGTGTGCCCCCCCCCCAATCCACCAGTCTGGCAGGCATCAATAGAACAAAAGCAGACAGGACTCTGCTGCTATCACCCGTCACCAGTGTGCTGATACCACCTTTGTCTGTCTTACTCAAAAATACTTTTGAGTAAATTTTAGAGCCTGTACTTTCAAAAATACTTTACATTTCTGAGCCTGCACTTTTTACTCTACTTGAGTAGATATTTGGAACAGTACTTCGTAGTCTTACTTTGTAGTCGTAATTTGTATGTATTTTACGCTTACTTAAGTAAGAAATCTCGGTAATTTTGCCATCTGTACTGTACTGTACATCATCGTAGAATCTGTAACTAAATGTCTGCAGAGAGCGATGGGTGCTGTCTAATCAAACTGCTCAAAACTGGAACTAATACAGAGTGTTTGTGTGTGTCCAGAACTCTATGACGGCTCTGATCGTGGCGGTGAAAGGTGGCTATACGGAGGTGGTGAAGGAACTTCTGAAGAGGAACCCGAACGTCAACATGACCGACAAGGACGGAAACACTGCGCTGGCCATCGCTGCCAAGGAGGGCCACATCGAGATAGTCCAAGACCTGCTGGACGCCGGGACCTACGTCAACATACCTGACAGGGTACTGTTTAATACTCTAGAGTCTAGACTAGAGTCAGACCGATATATCAGTCACCGATATAGAACGGCCTACATCACGCATTTTTCCATATCGGTGCTATATCGGTATGAGTGATTTTCTCTGTCGATACGGAGGAATCTGCAATTGCATGAGACGGACGCCATAGCAGTGTCGCGCGTCAGGTAGGGGAAATTCCCAAAAACGTGCACATGCGCAGATGCGACGTCGCCACCATGTCTGTTCGTAGTGTAGTACGGGTCGTCTTCAGGCGTCCTTGATGGACAGAAGAGGGGATAATGAAAGTGTGTTTTTCAGAGTGGAGAGACCATGCTCATCGGGGCGGTACGAGGAGGACACGTGGAGATCGTCAGGGCTCTGCTCAACAAGTACGCTGACATCGACGTACGAGGACAGGTGAGGAATGTCCTGTGATACTGAAGTGTCACTTATAGATTCAAGCATCCATTGTCCTGATTGGTTACCAGCTGTGGCAGCATCGGATGTCCCCTCCCATCAGCTATAAATTAGTGATACTTCTGAAATGTGTGTTCGGCCATGTTCCTGCTTTAGCTCATAGCTTAGCTTAGCTGGCCGATACCCGGCTAATGTCCAGTATAGCTCAATAAATGAACCCTTTAGACATATTCTTGTGTCAAGACTGGTCATTTCCTCTACGTGGACACCTTATCTGAGGCTGAGACGGTACTCGTACAAAGATGGTTACCGCCACATGACTTCAGTTCTATAAAAAGTGGTTGACATATTTTCATGATGTAGTTTTACTAGAACGATCTGCAGCAAAAATAAACAACTCTACGCCCAACTCTTAGGCGACCAAAATTAAGACAATAATTCCGAGTAACGGAAGCGAGGGGTCAGCGTCGTTGTGTGTGTGTGTTGGGTGAGGGGTGGGAGCTGTGCTATGCCTTAGGGGGGTAGCTGGAGACAGAGCTACACTTCCTATTGCACCGAGATGCTTATAAAGACATTAGAGAATCATACTTCGCCAAAATCTCATAGAAATACAAAGAATCTGAGAATATCCCTGACGAGGCAGCACCGCAATATCTCCTAGGAGAGAAAAGTGAATGCGCCGTAATTGCAGCACAACATGTGTCAGACTGTGAACGACTGAGGGACAACCAGTAGACAGGAGAGAGATGAACCTTGATGTTTGTTGATATGAAGATGTATTACGATTACAGTATGGTGATAGAAATGCTGTACATATGTATATTACAGACACTACAGTGTGTGCATTGTTGTGTATATAAGCTTTTTATTGTTCTTTCATCTGTTGACTTTTTGCTGTAAATGATATGTTTGTTATATGCATGCTTTGGCAATGTATGATGCCCATTACCATGCCAATAAAGCTATATTTGATAGGCGGTTGTTGGTGTGTTGTTATACCACTGTGTTGTTCCCAGGATGGTAAAACTGCCCTCTACTGGGCGGTGGAGAAAGGCAACGCCACCATGGTGAGAGACATCCTTCAGTGTAACCCGGACACGGAGAGCGCCACCAAGGTACTCCACACTCCACAGCTTTCATTTACACACAAAACCATCCTGTGTTCTGCACGAGAAGCCTCACTTTGTACGCACAGTGATATGTTACATGCACTGATTCTATGCCAATGCCACTCTATAACTTATCTGCTGCTTTTCTTTCTTTTTGTGTTGACCTTGTTCATTACCTGTCGATCTTGAGAGTTGTTTCATGTCCAACTAAAATTCCATGTGTGTGTAATGCTGTTATGTATATCCAATATGGAGAATTAATGTTCCGGTAGTCTGTCACCATAGACTGTCAACTTGAAGTGGACTAGAAATATAGTGTGTGTGGCTGTGTGTCTCCAGGATGCAGAGACCCCGCTGATCAAAGCTACCAAGATGAGGAACATTGAGATTGTGGAGTTGCTCCTGGATAAAGGAGCCAAGGTTTCTGCTGTAGACAAGGTGACGTCATTCTGTGTTCAACCCAGGGCTTTGAACCGGTTCAAGGAACGAAAACCGAAAACGAACTCAATTTTACCGAACTCTTTTTCTCTTTTTTTTTTAATGTTTTTTTTCCAGCCCATTCAGGCTGTTTTTTCCAAGCTTTATTTACTAGGGTTAGTGGAAACAGGTGAAGATGGGGGGAAGACATGCAGGAAATACGTCGGTGGCGAGATTCAAACCACCGACTCACCGCGCCATTGAGGCATATGCGTGCTTTCCAGCGCTCTGCATAACCGACTGAGCTACTGGGCAGCACAATTTTACCGAATTATATGTGTAGCGAAAACAGAAACGGAAAAAAAAACGTCGAATGTTCTGGAACAGAAACTGAACATTATGAAATCCACAAAACCGGTTAAAAACGTTTTTTTTTGTTCTCTATATATTTTAACATATCCTTTGTCTGGGAGACTATTTCCGTCCACTTTCACTGTCAGTCATCAAGCCTCACTTATCTGGGGCTCCATCTTGTTGACAGACGAGGAAGTGAATGTAATGGTGTTAATAGTTTGAAAGTCCACCAAATATATTCTGTATAAACTATATCTAAGGACCAATATCTTGGCGGAACTGTTCAGAGAGCGAAAATGTTAAACATAGGCCTGCCTGAACCGTTCGGAGCAGTTCAGGCAGGCCCCCGATCATATTGCTTGTGTATTGATATTTATTGTTATACAAATATTTCTGTGGACTTTTTGGAGAAGTGAACTTGGTTCTGATGTAAATGTGGTAAGTAAAGGTCTTTGTGTGTGAACTCTCGTAGAAAGGAGACACTGCCCTCCACATCGCCATCCGAGGACGGAGCCGCAAGCTGGCCGAGCTGCTGCTGAGGAACCCCAAAGATGGCCGCCTGCTTTACCGACCCAACAAGACTGGAGAGACCCCCTACAACATAGACTGTACCCACCAGAAGAGCATCCTCACCCAGATCTTTGGAGCCAGTAAGGCACACTCAACTCAACCAGATGTACTCATCTGTCTCTCTGTCCTCCAGAACACCTGTCCCCCACTGACCTGTCTCTCTCTCTGTCCCCACTGATCTGTCTCTCTCTCTCTTTCCCCCACTGACCTGCGTCTCTCTGTCCCTCACTGACCTGTCACTCTGTCCTCCAGAACACCTGTCCCCCACTCTCTCTCTCTGTCCCCCACTGACCTGTCTCTCTCTCTCTCCCCCACTGATCTGTCTCTCTCTCTCTTTCCCCCACTGACCTGTCTCTCTCTCTCTTTCCCCCACTGACCTGTGTCTCTCTGTCCCCCACTGACCTGTCTCTCTGTCCTCCAGAACACCTGTCCCCCACTGAGTCTGATGGGGACATGCTGGGCTATGACTTGTACAGCAGTGCCCTAGCAGACATCCTGAGTGAACCCACCATGCAGCCTCCAATCTGTGTGGGTCTGTACGCCCAGTGGGGGAGTGGCAAGTCCTTCCTACTCAAAAAGCTGGAGGGTGAGAATTGTTGTTGTTGTTGTTGCAGAGTTGTCGGAAATGACAAAAGAAAGAAGTGATTACATTTTGGTGCATTTCTGTAGCCTTTAAGTAACATAATCATACTTAATCACCAACTTACCAATAGATCGCTGTGCGGTCACATGATTCGACTTCCAGGTCCAGGCGCTGCTGGGAAATGTAGTTGGCATGTTCGCGGGTGGCATCAATAGCAATCGCCCTACTCGAGCATTTGCATTGATAATGGGTTGCCACACATACTGCTAGCAGTAAAAGTACTATTATTTTTGTACCACTATGGCACAGGTTTGCAATCTCTGAGTGCTTCTAGTTATTATTATTATTGTTATTATTATTATTACTAGCCCTATAGACGAGTTTACGTGCTAAGAAAAGGAGGGTGATATTCTGAAAGTATGACGTGAAGTTACTCACTCGGTGTGGTCACATGTTCTCCTGGACCAATGGGATGGCTGCATTCACTGACAAGTCCGTCAAAAATTAGTAAATAGAACGGGTTGAGCAGATTATTGAATCATGCGTTTGTGGGGCACAGATCCACACTAGAACATCTGGGTGTGGAATAGCTCAGCACAAGTTACCACCATCATTTTTCAATAACACAATATGTATATGCTGTCCCACTAAATACTAAATAGACAAGTTTAAAAATAAGTCAGAACAGAGCGACACAACGGCGGCAGAAGTCATATTCGGGAAATACAATTCTTACCGGAACTACCCGCGGAACTTGTCTATTGGGCCCACCAATGATGCCAGCACTCTCACTCTCTCTCTCTCACCCCCCAGATGAGATGAAGACGTTTGCCGGCCAGCAGGTGGAGCCTCTGTTCCAGTTCTCCTGGCTGGTGGTGGTCCTCTCCGTCCTCCTGTGTGGAGCCGTGGCTCTGGTTCTGGGGTTCACTGGTGACCCCAAGCTGGCGGTGGCCGTTTCTCTTAGTCTGCTGGCGCTGCTCTACATCTTCTTTGGTGAGCCAGCCTCCAATAGCGTAGGAAGGCGAGCCAGAACCCACGCATCACATGCGATTAGAGCGATCATTGGGTCTGGTAAAACCAGGGTCGAAAAACGTGTCAAAAAAGTGTCAATCAAATCTTGTTATCCAGTCACAGCGCAGTAGGTGGGACAAGCAGCGTGGAGGCGTGACACCCAAACTCCACCCACATCTCACAGCGCCCATTCAAAAATTCAACCTACAACTCTAGTTGAATGATTCGATTCGTCAGCCCTTATATGGGCGACGTCTGCCTGATTTGCCCGGACCCAATGTACCGTCTAGCGGCGTGTGATGCATGGACAATTCGTTGTTTCTGGCTCGCCAGGCTACCAAAACCCACGGACACGTCCCACCCACTTTGTCTGACGAGCTGTTTTGTCTCCACCACCACCACCAACCACCATAATAATAATTATAATAATTATAATAATTATAATAATTATTATAATAAGAAGAAATACAAGAATGAAAAGAAACTGTGTCTAAATTAATGCCAAACACCACCGTATGGTGATTTTGATAATTACTTAAGTAAAAGTATTGTTACCTTAGCAAAATATTACTCAAGTAAAAGTAGTCATACAAATATTTACTCATGTAAAAGTAAAAAAGTAGTGTACTCCACAAAAGAAATAATAACTTTGAGTAAAAAAAATCAAAAGGGAAGTAAAAGGCCTAGTCCTAAAATGAAAATAGTTAATTAATTAGTTAGTTAGTTAATTCATTCGTTCGTTCGTTCGTTCGTTCATTCGTTCATTTTGAGAGCTTCTACTTTATGGGAATGTGTGTTTACAACCTTTTAAGCTGTAGTCGCTGTACTCAATCTGTCCAGCAGAGGGCAGCATCACCTAACGTTCTGCAGCAACGCTTTTACACGGCTAGGACTCACGTGGCTTCAATACATGGAGAAGCTGCTTATTTTCTGATTTTAAAAGTAAAGTATTTGTACTTAGCGATATTTCTGTACTTGGCGGTATTTCTGAAAGTAAAAAGCATAGGCTGTGAAATGTAGTTGAAAATTATTTTTTGAAAGTAACAAGTGATAAAATGTGCCGCTTCCGCCAGGAAATATCTCACATAATAAGACACGTTGTTGAAGATATCTATATGTAGTGATGTTAACGTTATGCTAACGTTAACGAGAACTACACCAGGTCTATTCAACTGGCGGCCCGCAGGCCAAATCCGGCCCGCCAATCAATGTTTTTCTGGCCCACGAAGGAATTCTGACCAGAATTCTGACCAGAGCATTAGAAATTTGTTGTTGAGGGTTGAGGCTAACTAAGTTTCTGTCCTTTCCCTCAACAGATGCACTATAAATGTGCCGTTGAGGTAAAGAACAGAATCTCAGTTAGCTTCAACACTCAACAGATGCACTATAAATGTGTTGTAGTTTAAGTGAACGGCTGAGGTTTACCACTATTTGTGTGTTGTTGTTTCATATGTTGCTTGTTACAAACAAGAAATCACCATTGTTGCATAGAATTGAAGCCCTTTTAATGAAGTATGCTACTTGATGTTTCCACAGTCCTGGTGTACTTCGGAGGTCGTCGTGAGGGAGAGAGCTGGAACTGGGCTTGGGTCATCAGCACCAAACTAGCTCGTCAAGTCGGATATCTGGAACTGCTGCTCAAACTCATGTTTGTCAACGCTCCAGAACTCCCTGAGCAGACCACCAAAGCTCTACCCGTCAGGTCAGAACCACACTTAGTTTTCTTATTGCCTGCGCCGCAAAGCAGGTTATGTTTTTAGTTGGTTTGTGATAACTGAAAAAGTTATGCACGGCTCTGGATGAAAATTTCTACAGTTGTTGGAAATGACACAGAAGAATCGATTACATTTCGGTGCATTTCTGTAGCTGATAAGTAACATAAATATACTTCATCGCCAACTTACCGATAGATCGCTGGGCCCTTACCGCGGTCACGTGACCAGAATTCGGGGTGGCATGGGGCCACTGGGAAATGTAGTTGGGGAGGGGGAGAGAGAGCGAGATCACCCAAGAGGTAGTGCGAGAGAGAGAGCGCCCGAGACGCGGGAGACCCCGAGAGGGAGAGAGCACCCGAGAGAGAGAGACAAAGATGAAGAGAGAGAGCGCCCCGGAGAGAGAGATATGACGTCAACGTATGTGCCAACAGTTCCCAACGGGTGTCGCTAAAGGCCAAGTTAATGTAACGAGTAACAAAATGCTGACATCTCAGTAAAAAGTAGTTTTTTCACCTCAAATTTACTCGAGTAAAAGTAGAAAGTAACTTGTGAAAAATGTACTCCAAAAGTAAAAAAGTACACACAAAAATTGTAACGGAGTAAATGTAATGAGTTACTGCGCTGATGGGGAGTAGGGAATAGGGGGAAAGGAAGTGATTTGGGACACAGCCTCTGTCTAGCTCCATACAACTCTCCAACACACCACCCAGTGTCCCAGCACAGTAGCGCTGAATGATCTCCTGGCCCCAGTTTGGTTGACTTGTATTCAATTAGTGTAATGGAATTAAGTGCTAGGCCAACAAGAACACATTACACCAGGCTGGCTCAGCATAGCTCGCTAATATCCAGGGATGGGAACGATTAAATGCCTCTCAGTTAGGACCAGGGCTTTGAACCCACATTTTTTTAGGTTCCTTCTGAACAGAAACGGAATTATAACGTTTCTGGTTATGCGCACATTTACCCTTTTCCTATTTTTTTTCTGTTCTTTTTGTACTTTTGTAATACATTTTTCCCAAGTTACTTTCTAGTTTTACTGGAGTATATTTGAGGTGAAAAAACTACTTTTTGTCAGCAATTTGCCACTCACATTAACTTGGTCTTTGGTGACACCTGTTGGGAACTGTTGACTCATATGTTGACGTTATATCTCTCTCTTTCTCTCGCTCGGTCTCTCTTGGTCTCTCCCGGTCTCTCTCTCTCTGGCGCTTTCTCTCTTGCTCTTTCTCTCTGGTGCTTGCTCTCTTTCTCTCTCTCTCTAAATACTGTTGTTGCACACGGTAACGTAAAAGACGCTCGGCGGTATGAAGGCGGCAACGCGTGGAACGTACGACCGGATTACGTACGAAATTGGTCACACGTCGGGTATAAATCGGCCTTAGCGGGGTGATACTCGATCGGGTGCCTGACCGGTAAAAAAGTTGAGTCCCTGATCACAGGTTCCTGTTCACCGACTACAACCGTCTGTCGGCGGTGGGCGGGGAGACCTCCATGGCTGAGATGGTGGCCACCCTGTCGGACGCCTGCGAGAGGGAGTTTGGCTTCATGGCCACCAGGCTGTTCAGAGTGTTCAAGAACGACGAGATACAAGGTAGTAGGGCTGAAACGATTATAATCGAATATCAAATCGAATAATCGTCTTTTTTGAAGTTACACAGACAGAGAGCTGCAACAGATCAATCGATTATTGAATTAATCGGCAACTCATTTGATAATCGAATAATCAACAGCGATTAATCGTTTCCTTGTTTGGTCACTCCTCTGCTTGAATATGCTGAATAATACAACGTTTGCAATATCAACAATGTTTCAGGTTAATAATAAATTGCAATTTTGTGTAGCTCAGTCTGTTGAGTGAGTACACTGCGAAGCACACAAATGCCACATGTGTGGCACGCACAATCGTGGGTTTGCCTCCCCTCGCCTGTCTCCTCCCCCTTTTTCACCCTTTTTTTACAGCTAATCCTGAATAAAGCTCTGAATAGGGCGCAAAAAAGACATTTGTTCCGAAAATACAAATGTTCCGATTTCAAAGAAAAAAAAAATGAAGAGATTAATCGATTAATCATCAAAGGTATTTGGCATTTCAAGTTATTATTTTGCCATTTTATTTTGGTAGCTCCAATTGAAGTCAATGTGTCTGCCTGTTTTTCATTTAGTTTTTGTGGACGCTAGTCACAGCTCTTATGCCTTGAGGTGAAATACAAATGGTTGTTAATGAAAAAGTAAATTACTTAGCCATTCATTATTCAATGAAATATCTTATTTTCTTTTGTATATTCATAATTGCTACAAAGCTCTGAAAAAAAGGTTTTTTTTTTTTTTTTCGAATAATCGATTTGAATCTAAATATCTTGTCAGAATAATGGATTATTAAAATATTAGATAGTTGCAGCCATACAATGTAGTAGGGCTGAATAAATCACAATAGTTGGGAATACCACAAGGAAGCGCACCGTGGTTTGTCCAAAACCACACGGGAAAGGCCATGTAGTGGAATTATTCCACTTTAAAAGCTGTCTCGTCTTCGTCCGATCGCTAGCTTGAAAGTGAAAGTACTGCATTTTGACGACATACACACACATTGAGCCTGCAGCTTCACTGTAAACATGTCTCTTTGTCTTGTTAGGCAATACAAACAATGTGTTTAAAAAAAGGTTTTGTCATAAAGACATTAGATGGTGTGTGACGTTAATAAAAATACATGAAACATGCTTAGTTTTATATTTACTTATAAAATGCAGTTAAATACATATATTTGTAGCCACCCAATGCTTTGTGAACAAAACACAACCCGCAACTACGAAACCGCAATCTATCATAGCAATGGAATAACTACACATTTTTTTAAACATGCTGATGTTTCCAACCTGCTACTGTCAGCTGGTGGTTGTTGTGTTGGCTGTAGCTCACACTATTAATGAATTATCCTGAAAGGTCATGCAGTGGTGAAACTTGTTTGTGTTTCTGTGTGTTGCAGGTTATTGTAGAGCTGTTTAGGTGGAATGGGAGCTTTTACTAAAAAAAAATATATATATATTATATATATATCAGTGGCAAACTATGAACATTACAGCTGGGCCTTCACCTCAGCCCTCACTGCCAAAAAAAGGAATGATTGCGGGAAAAAACTGTGCAATGACTTGAAAGTGAACAGCAGTCATTTAAGAATGACTAGGATATTAACAAATAGACCATGACAACAATAACATTCTGCAACAAACAAAACATCAACAGTAAACACGCAGTTTGCATGTAAGAAATAAATATCAGTAAATAAGTGTTTCTAACAGGAATCGAACCTCAAATCTTTAGGTTCGTAGGCGGGGATATTACCACTGAGACACTCAGGCTGTTGAGCAGAAAGTCAGCCAGACCCGTTTCTATTGTCATGCATAATCGCGGAAAGACACAGCATTTTACTCTTATTACCACTACGCCACTCAAGCTGATGGATGACGGGGCAACCAAAACATTTTACCTGGCTAGCGAAATGAATTGATACAACGAGGACTCACTAATAGACTCGGTCAGCCAATGAATTAACAGAGACGGAGAGTGACGTAGCAGATTGTGTGACGCGGTTAGGACAGCATTGCGTCTATTGGGTGTTAACTTTTGCCCTGCCTACATAATAATCAAACCTGATTGGTCAATTTCCCCTTCACTCTCCATGTCAAAAAAGCATAGGTGTCAAGTGGCCCAAGACTTTGTCGAGAGAGACGAAGGACTCCCATTACAATGAATGGAGAATGATGATTCTGAGTGGATAACATGTTTCAGAATATATTAACCCTTTCATTGCTGATGTGAACTTGACAATGAACCAATCCTAGAACATAGACAATGTTCTAGAATAACTATTGAATTATATATATAATATAACATTTTTTGTCCAGATTTTTCTAGGCCTTCTCTGAAGGCGTAGAATCTACATACATAAATAAATAAATAGTTAGTTAGTTAGTTTTTACCTGCGCCGCGAAACAGGTTATGTTTTTGGTAGCGTTGGTCTGTCCCCAGGATAACTGAAAAAGTTGGGCACGGATCTGGATGCAATTTTGTACAATTGTTGTTACGGGTGTAAATAATATCGATTTCACAAGAGTATCATTTTTTTTTTCTCGTCTATTTTTATCCATTTGCTCCTGGACGTAATTCCACTCCCATGCTGCGGGTGGAGCTAAACCTATTTGGCGCCGCCCGCGCTTCCTTAACTCACACAAACACGGCGCATGTGCCATGGCCATAGACGGTATGTGCTTATATACAGTCTAAATAAACGATATTACAGCTGTCATTGATTTATTTCTAATTTGAAACATTGTCTAGCCTGTTG
>OMKY01192048.1:2122-15010 GCA_900302395.1 Bregmaceros cantori
GCCTGCTAAAATTGGCATATTTCTATTGTAAATCCCATAGGCGCCTTGCTTTTGGTAGTCGACTCCGCCCACTCGACTAGCAGAAGCACACGGAAGTCGGCACGCCGGCTGAAGCGAATGTGACGTCCATATTTATTTACAGTTATATATATACTTATATACAAGTTAGCAACTGAAAAAAAAAAAAAGAATGCCAAAACCCCCCGACAACATACATGCTCACGTCGCTCACATCTGCTGCTCGTGGGGGGGCTCGCCCTCGGCCTCGTTTTGCCCCAGGTGGGTCCATGCGCCCTCTGTGTGTGTGTGTGTGTGTGTGTGTGTGTGTGATTGAGCTCAGACGTATGTGCCTGAGTGACATGTGTGCGTGGCCCGAGTGTATCCAGGCACCGAGGGGTCTATGGACGCGAGGATGTCTATAAGAGAGGACAGCTGAAGGTCGTTGTTGAGGAACTCCAGAAGGAAGGGGGGAATAATACATGAGACGGCGCAGAGGCTCGTAAGAAAGCACAGCAGGGACTGGGTATAAACAGATAAAATATGTATATTTAAAAAGTACTTCGCATTTAAAATGCGCACGGCGATTCCTCAATTCCTCCCCTGTGACAGTGTTACCTACAGAAAGGTATGGCGTGAAGAACTGCGCTTGAAGTGTCAGACAGAATTAATGACAATGTATTTCCGGACTCGACACTGCATTTTTAATGGTGCCTTCACACCAAACTGGTCTTCGCGGACCTGGAAACATGAGGTGTTTCACAAAGTCAAGGATAGAAGCTAAAGTTTTATTCATGGAAAGGCTGGTCTTCTGCTGGGCAGGAGCGTTGATATGGCTACTGCTGTTGTTGAATCTTTTTTATCCTCTGAGCCAATGGTTTAGATATCGAGGGATGTGTAAATATTTAAGTAATCCTTACAGTTTCCCTCCATATTAAAAAAATAAAATAAATGAAAATTTGTGTGTGAAGGCCTTATTAGGGAGCACTTGAATGAAGACGATCGTGAGGGTAAAGTTTCATGAAACATGCCTGTCCTTTTTATTATGGCAATGGTCGTGTCGGGGCCTAAACGACGGGAAAATATGAAGGTGGCGTCCAAGAAGTTTGAAAACGACGCGGGTTGTCTCTTTGCATAAACCTTCGACACAAACATGTCAGACTTCTTCGATCCCATGGATCTTCAAGCTGCCACAAGGCTGCCACAGCAAGCGCAAAGGAGTCGTGTCAGTTATTGCACCGAACGTATACAAATTGCATCTCTGAGCAGAGACGAGTGTACTACACCCCACAGACATACCGGTGTGGATCCACAGCACCACCCAGCAGTCTGGCATGCATATCCAATGGAATATCACCTACTCTTGCGTCTTCATATAAACAAAGAATTCCCGCGGAAACGGCCTGTCTAAACATGGTTGAAATAAAATTGAACAAGAGACGCCACTTTTTCCATTTCCTGTTTTCATCATCCCTGTAATGGCAGCTCAGATAAGGTGTCCACGTTGAGGAAACGACCAGTCTTGACACAGGAATACGTCTAAAGCGTTCATTATCCGGGTATCGGCCAGCCAAGCCAAGCTATGAGCTAAGCAGGAAAGATGGCCGAACACACATTTCAGGAAGTATCTCTGATTTATAGCCGATGGGAGGGGACATCCAATGATGTCACAGCTTGTAGCCAATCAGAATGGAGGCATGGCTCTACAAGATACATTTCAACAAGTCCCCATATAACATAGCCTTAATCTGACATACAGGCTTGAAAAGGCTCCCCACAAAATACCACACAACCAGAAGAAGACACGAGAGTAGCAGTTCACCAGTTTTATGACCACAGTGACACACTGTGGGTCGTCAACTGATGATCTATTATTTAAAGCAATTAAGGCTTAGGCTGGCCTTCATTCAAGACAAATGTCGTGCTCAGGAGACCAATAAAGATACATTGACTGTTAGTCTTATCGCTCAGCTGCCAGGGGATAGAACGGGCCACAGTTGAGGCAAACTGTGAATCCAACTTTTGATACATGTGAATGGAGAGTGAACAATGGGCAACTAGGAAAAAATACAGGTGGGTGTACAAGTGGGTGTGGAACAGAGCAAGCCAGTAGTAGATAGATTTATGATAAGACAAGCCAGTATTCCCAGTAAAACGGCTAATCAATGCTAGCATTCTGGCTGAGGAAAGTGGAGAGAGATGAACGAGACATAACTTGGGTTGGAGGTGTGTCTGAATCGCTCTAGGCAATACACATATCACAGGGACATGCATGTCCTAGTCAAGGCAATGACTATGGAATGGAAATTCCTCTTGCACTAGTTCCCACATAGACATTACAAGCTTTTATTACAGTTGTATTTAACAATTACACAACATTTAAAAGTTGTATTTCATGTAAATTGTTTTTATGAATGAGCCTGTATGAAATACTTTAGGACATAAATGCTGTATATGAAATATCTAATGTATAAAAATACATCATGTCATTTTCTATACAAAGTATTATCTGACTAAGCAGGGTACATAGTCGCAGCTACGTGAAAGCCTCAAACAGTTAGTTTTGAGTTAGGACAGGCCATTCCCCAAGTGCAATTTCGTCCTCGAACACCTGGAGCAAGTTAGCAAGGTCTGAAGAACAATATGCCTCCCAGAGGACCAGAAACCCTGAGTGACAGATCCATTCTACTCATGTGTCTAGCAGAGTTACGTGTAGTTACGTGTGATGTCCACCGGAGGGCAGAAGTAGATATATGCTTGGCAGGACAGTGTTAAGCAGAGATGGTAAGTAACGAAGTACAATTTTCTCTGGTGATTTTTGTACTAGGTACATTTTCTTCATACATCAGTACCTTCTACTCCTTACTTTTCGAAAACACACTTGCTACTTTTTATACCATATGGGCAGCGTAGTTAACGGTGCCGCCGCGGCAGGGCGCCACGGGGCATGCTGGGTATGAAACCATTAGCGGCCGAGGTGTCGCTAACAGCGCTGTACAAATACCAGCTGGATGACGCTTGGCAAGTAGCCAGGCTGGCCTCTTGTCGAATGCATCCAGACGTATCTCCCACTATTCCATGTTGGGGCGCCCCATCATTACAATACTCTATTTTGCTTGCCCAGCGACACCAATATACAAGAACTATTGGCATTATGTTATGCTGCATTACTGCAGCATAACACCACTTCATAAATGTGACATCTTGTACAATACATATCTTTACACTAGCACGACAAGCTAAGAAATGATTTCCTGACATAAGATCCACATTTTTTGTACTTTTTTTCTTTCAAAGATACTTTTAAACATATTTAAGGTCTGTACTTTTTAACAACAGACGGAGCCAAACGCACCATCAAAAATCCACTCAGAATAAAAATAATTTTGGGAGACTTGGAGTTTAAAGTAGTACCCAACCGATGTGACATTTTAGGGCCCGATACCGATATTGGCGAAGAAGTCATGCCGATAACCAACATGATTATTAAAAAAAATATAATAAATGTATTTCATTTATTTGACAAAAAATATAAAATGACTGTAAATTGTCTTTTCAAGCTGTTTTATTATCGGAATACTAGGAAAAATTTGACAAATTTCAACTTTGATATAATGAACACAACTCCAATTATATTTCCAAAGGTGTTTTGTCCCAACGATGTAAGCCCAGGTTTAAATGAGTTTCTGTTTCCGGGGCATTTTATGTTGGATTACTGGTTACATCAGTGACAATCGGCCAAGTTATGGCCGATACCGATATCTTTATGGCACCTAAATTTGGCCGATATAATCGCCTACACCGGCTCCTAGTTTAGCTACATGAAAACGTTCCCTGTAGGTCTTTTAAAGCTTGAACCTAATTAATATTAATGATCTTGATGCTCCAACAATAAATATCCACATACGTATGAAAATCTGTGAAGATCCTGCCTAACGGACCGTGACATCTTGAGCTCCGTTCATCCTTAACCAGAACAGTGCGTCGCCGCAGGTTTATGAAGCACATCCGGGCTGCGGCCATGCCGTTCCCTGATGTTCCCGTGATGGAACGCAGACGCCAGTAAAAATGTGTCTTAACCATTCTCTGATGGCAGGAGGATAAAGCCCGCTCTAATGCGATCTGGCAACAATGCCCCAAGCAGTGTGCAAGTGCTTGTGCAACAACAGCTTAATAGTCCACTTGGGTGAACGCGGGATAGCAAAGGTTTCCACGGGGCCTTGCACGGATCCGTTTGGAGCGTGAAGCGGTACGCAGGGGAGGGTGGCGGTCGGAACGGACTTTGTCGCACTGGATACGACCGGGCAGGCCTTGTGGGTCTTCATGGGCTAGCTTCTGTGAATGTTTCCTTGCAGATAATCGCCTTGTCCTCATTGGCTGCGAGCCGTACAATTAAATACTTTTCAATCTGGCCTTCGATCAGTGATCTCGGCCTCTATTGCTAAACAAATTTCCGTGCCGACGTTGCGCCCCTATAGACCTCTGATTGGTTAGGACTAGTGACCGACTGATGAGTTTTTTTGGCCCTGTACTGATAACCAATTTTTGCCCGGTGGCCCAATACTGATAACCGATATGGAACCGATATAATGATTTTTTTTTTACCTGTAAAAGAAAGCAAAAACAAAAAGTGCTGTCAGTCAATTGTCAACTAGCTTGTTAACAGGGTTGGGAAGAAATTACACATTTTTGTGTTTCAATAGCATCCTCATTTAGAACAGCCTTTTTCAGATGGTGTTCTTTTGCTTAGGTTTATCAGACACCTGGCTCATGGAAAGTATATGGATAATGACACTCACACACTACATTTAAATGGCATGTTGTTTGAGATTGTTATCAATGTAATATTACTTTTATGTAGGTGGTAAGGGACAGTTGGAGGGAAATGTCTAAAAATGACTATGCATGTAATTGCATTAACATTGCAGATTCTTCGGAATCGGCAGGGAAATTCACCGATACCAATACAGCACCAATACAGAAAAATGCCTTATATCGGCCAATATATATTGGTGACCGATATATCGGTCTGATACTAGTTTGGACACTTCCGGCGCATTGCTGGTCCATTGGATTCAGTCGGCGTGTCGATAGACGAACCCGTCGAACCAAACAAGGGAATAAATCTCTCACTATATATATTTGATGTGTTGCAACACAAACCCATCTTTCTATCTATCTGAGTTGAAACAACACTGCATCTGTGTTCATGTGTGTCTGTGTATGTGTGTTGAGGCTGCGTGCAGCATGCAGCGCATCTCTCCTGTGACTCAGATGCATTATTTACAGAGATTCTCATTATTGCAGCGGAATAAGTACTAAACATTCCTCATGCCCACCTTCATTAAATTATTTTGATATGTGCAGTCATTAAGGGATTGATTCCTGTTTCTAGTTCTAGTCCACGTGAATAAATCAACCACAAATATAGATATTGTTCTAATTGACATATCGGTCTATAGACATGGACACTCTCAGCAAGGACAGGTGCGCAATATATCGCCGCGGCTTCGCTTTGCATTTACGTTTGTTTCGCTCGCTTGCTGTCAGTGAAGATGATGTGAATTATCGTCTTGCACTACGTCTAGTACTACAGTGATGAACAAGAAATGACTCACTGTTTAACACTTGCTGATGGGCTCAAACTTTGATCACCGGAATTCTGCCATCAAAAAAAGGAATTTGGTGCTTGAGAAGATAATATGTAGGATTCCTGACACCACACATAAATGTCTGAAAACACAAAACCTGTTATGATCGCATACACGTTGTTACAAGTCAGCGGGGACAGCAGGACGAACAACGCACGCCGTCCGCGGACCGCCCAGCGCCTCCTACAACCTGCTCGTCTGCGGAGCCTCCAGCGCAGCCAGCTGTCCCCCATCAATCATCAGCAGTCCCTCTCCTCCTTAAAAGACCACGCCCAACCCCGGATGGACGCAGCCCCATAATCTCAGACCAGGTACCCATACTGGTCGAGCATGTCACTCGCCAATACCTTGATGAGATCGAGTTTAACCTCGTATCCCGCTTGTCTCTGGACTGACCTGGTTTCGCTCTCTCCTGTGGCCAGCGCGCCCTCACGGAGCCTCCACCAGCTCCCGATCCGTCTCCGACGAACCATGACGAAGAGATGAGTAGTGACCTCGACCGCATGGACGAGTCGTAAATGTTTGTGTGTTTCATGATTCCGATTCTGCTAACTGTAACTTCAATAAAAGGGTCTTGAACCCTCTGTCTTTTGTCTCTCTCTGGGCATTCAATATTCACCAGTAAATTGACTTGTGACACACATCACACGCTCTGCATCACACCCAAGCGGCGAGTCGGCAACTTTGCATGTCGTGTCCGTTGTTGTACCAAATATATACAAATAACTGCTCTCTGAGCAGGGACGAGTGTACAATTACCTACGGAACACGTTGAACGGCCCGCGAACATACCAGTGTTGAATCACCACACCACCCAGCAGTCTGGCAAGCATATCTGATGGAATGTCACCTAATTTTGAGTCTTCATATAACCAAATCATTCCTCTGGAACTGGCCAGTCTAAACGCAGTTGAAATAGTGAAAACGAGATAACACTTTTGCATTTTCTGTTGTCATCTTCGGCGTATGAACATAGCCCTTGAAAGGCAACAGCACTTGCTATTACCTAATTTTACCAAACGTGCTCCCTTGTCAATTGGTCAATTTGGTCAAATTGATACATTTGCACCTGATCTGAATTTCAGTCATTAAGGGTGATTTTCATTTCATTTAATTGTCAGCTTGGAGGCGTTGTCCTGTCCAGAATCCTCATCGGTCAAATCCAAGATGAGATCAACGCCTTCTGGTGAAGTTGGTGAGAAGAAAATAGCACACAATGATAGGATGGGAAATAACGAATAAAGGAAATAACTTGTCGACTAAGGACAAGTTAGCAGGCAATTGCATGGTGTGCAGACTTGCATTTTGGGATTTCATCATGACCCTCACCTAATTATGATGCCTGCATTGATAGCAGAAACGTTTTGCAAGGGGAAAGGAAGCTTCCATTTTGCGCACATAATTCCATCATACTTTTTGTCTTTAATATTCACTAGGAATAACAATACGTTTAGCTTTTTCAGAGCCACAGCTCTTACAGAGCGTCTTACAGTAAACACCTACTTGTGGACAAATACGTAGACGAAGACTTTATATTGTTAGAATCTAGAAAATTTTAATCACAATTTTTCCTACAAAGTTGAGATTCTATTCTTTGTAACAGGTACTCTTTTAGTTAATTTTACTATTATTATCATTATCTATCTTTGCAATAAATATTTCTATTTAATTATGTATTTATTTATTATCATTATCACTACTATCATTACTGGTAAATATTTTTATTGTTTTTTTATTTATTCATCTATGTATTGATTTATTTTCTTATACTCTAAAATGTATTTTTGTCTTTAGTACTCCAGCGTTTCTTCTTGCTGCATATCCTCGGTGCCAAGCCATGTCTATCGTTTTAATGACAAATGCTTTGCCTGTGTGTGTGTGTGTGTGCCCTTGTATGTGTATGTGGGTATGGTTGCTTTAATGGGTTGGGAAGGTTGGAGGTCAAGTGTTCTTTTTATTCTTGTTGTTTTGTTGTGTTGCTGTGAAGCACATTGAATTGCTCTGTATGAAAAGTGCTATATAAATAAAGTTTGATTTGTTTTTGTGGTGGGAAAAATATTAACATCCTGCTAAATGCAATATTTCCCAAAAGGTTCAGAGTACACAGCTCACTCAGATCGGACGACTTGACAATTAATCTCTTTAATTTCAGCATGGCAAGTTACAAATGGTTCACAGAGGTTTACAGGAATATGGCTCTCTTCAAAGATGAAGTTTGAAGAGAGGACAGTCATGCAGGGATTCCCCGTCAACAGACTTGGTCCTGGCCGCTGTTCTTATAGAGATAGTTGAAAGAGATACAAATGACATAATTTGGTCACACAGAGAATACACATGTCTGCAGGATGTCTGCGGTAAAGTTGCAACACGTCCCAGAGGTGCCTTTTGTCCCTTAGACAAAGGTGAGACATCAGTCAGCCTCCACAGTTTTGATATATATTTCCATCTTGAGCCTCTAGTATATAGCATGTCATCATCTGTTCTCAGTGTGGTTCCTACGGTTATTATGGCATTGTCGCTGTGTCTCAAACGGTACATTTGTGTACCTTGTGCCCTAAATTTTATGGCATAGGGGGTTGGGTTTTTGATTAAATATCAGTTGACTGAAAGCGCCCACATGCTGCACTAAAAACGGTAGGAAATCCGGTGCCTGATCGAGGGACACTGCACCCTTTAAACGGCCGCCATGTTGCCTACGTAGTGTAAAGGGAGTGGCGTTGACGCACATACACGGGCATATCCGCTGATGTTGTAAGCTCAACCTGTGTCTACTCAGAATCAGAATCACTTTATTACCAAAATTGTGCCACACACACAACATGGAAATTGATTTTGGTCATCTGTTCACCCCCAGGTACAACGCATAATAGCTCAACAAAAAACAAAAAGATACCATTACCAGCAGTGTAACACCAACGGTGGTATTAAGGACAGTGTAGTACTAACAGCCTGATAGCAATATTAGTAGTATTAGTATCAGTAACAGTAGCAATGTAATAGTATTAGTATCAGTAACAGTAGCAATGTAATACTAAATATTATCAGTAACAGTAACAATGTAAAACAAATAGCATAGGAGTAATGTTAACAATACATTAGTACAATAGTAATAATAATAATGATAACAAGGGAACAGTAGCACTGCCAAATGCAGTGTAATAATGGTACTAATAGAAGAATGATATGCTCTAGTCTATGTTCCCACTGCACGTACTCCTAGAGTACTAGTAGTCCAAATCTTATCAGACACAGTAAGCTGTGACATGTTTACACGACCCACGAGTGCTGGAGCTCTTGCTAGAGTTCAGTAGCAGTACAGCAGATGGGAAGAAACTATTCCTGAACCTTTGAAGCCTGTCATGAAAATATACACATTGTGGAAAGGTGTTTAAGTCTGCTACTGAGCTAATTATCTCTGCTAATCGTGTGAAGAGTTTCGAAAATGTATCAAATGACTTGACACACACACTTGTTGAAAAAATAACTGTCAAAGTGAGATAAGATGGAAAAATAAATGTTATATAATGTTATATAACACCCCACATTTTCTGAACCATGTGTCTATTATAGACTGTCCCACTGTACATAGACCCTAGTTCCCTTGTTACAATGTGCCTTGTATATAGACTGTCCCCCTGTACATAGACCCTAGTTCCCTTGTTACAATGTGCCTTGTATATAGACTGTCCCCCTGTACATAGACCCTAGTTCCCTTGTTACAATGTGCCTTGTATATAGACTGTCCCCTTGTACATAGACCCTGATTCCTTTGTTACATGCCTTTGTTACATGTTGGTTGCAGGGTGTCCTTCTCTAGCACCTGTACCAAGAATAAAACCTAGTCGGTGATCATTGACAATAGCAGTTCATTCTGATTCAGGTACTAGACGGACACTTTTCAAATATAATTCTGGCATCTGGCAAAACTGTTATAGTCGGGGGCGCGCAGTGGCCAATCAGTTAGACAGCGCGTCCCCCAGCTGAGCAGTAGCGCAGGTTCAAATCCCATGTCCGGCTTTTATGCAATGCCTTCTTGTGGCTCATGGAAATCAATGTTCCAAAATGTAAAACGGCGACATCAACCCCTTGCTAGGGCCGTCGCGACAACACATTTTTTTACTGGACAATAAATTGCAATGAAATTGTTATTGTCGTTCTCGTGACCTATAACATATAACAACTAGAAGCACTCAATTGCAAACCTGCAGTATGTGTGACAACCCATTATCAACGCAAGTGCTCGTAGAGTAGCGCGATCGCGATCGACGCCACCAGTGAACATGCCAACTACATTTCCCAGCGGCCACTGCGACCCTGAAGTCTAGTCACGTGACCGCGGTAAGCGCCCAGCAATCTATCGGTAAGTTGGTGATTATGATTATGTTACTTATAGGCTACAGAAATTAACCAAAATTTAATCACTTCTTCTCTTGGTAATTTCCAACAACTCTCCTCCAGCACAACTTTTTCAGTAATCCTAGCGACAAACCAACGCGCCCAAAACCATAACCTGCTTCCGCCACGCGGCCCCGGCGCAGGTAATAAGATAAAAATGCAACAGAAAATGGGAATACATACACCCTTTCAAATATCAATGAATGTGTTGTCCAACATGAATATCATGCCCATACTGCACACACATGCCTGTCTTTACAAATACGTCTTTTCTCAGTTGGGAAAAAGGCAGCAAGAAGACAAACACGACAAATCTCAAATGAATTTAGCCCTGTTAAGTGTGTTAAATTCAGCTCAAATTAACTTAACACACACCAAATTTGCATTTGAGGTTCGACTGTGCCCCATGTTCCTGGAGAAACAACAAACGTCTATTTGAGCGAGTACTATGCTGTAATTAGCAAGTGACCCATTGTTTAAGCATCACTGCGCCCATCATTCAGTTAGTTTGAGACAAGGAAACAAAGAAATACCCAGAAAATAAAGAAACTTTCAGCCAGAGGATATTGTGCTTTACAAAGTTACTGTACCATTTAACTGACTTGTTAAATATTGTGCCTAACCCCTTGCACTCAGTTCTACTTGACAACGGTTTGCTGGACAGCGATACATCCTCAGCTAACAACAGCAACAGCTGACCAGGCACCTTGCTTCCTCCATCATCTGTGGCGTTCCTAGATTTACGTGCTACTTTACAGATCCGCTCCTTGTGGACGAAGATTTTTGGAATCAGTTACCAACGCGTGGACATAGCCTTTCTGGACGCCTGTGGTACGAATGAACCACAAAGCACCATCCAATAAACCATCTAAATTGTAACAAAAACTAACTTCACTCAAACCAAGTGTCAGTAAATCACACATGAAAAGGAATGCTCATGTAATGGGTGTGAAATGACACCAGGGGGAGCTGTGGCTTAATTATCACACACACACACAACGCAACCGGCCAATAGGAGAAACAGTGGGAACTCCCACAATGCAACAGGAGTAATACGATGTTGGAGAAGTTGACACCCTAAAGGCCAATTCATACCCTACGTGTGGCCAATTACGTATGCAATCCGTCCGCCTTCATATCTCCGAGCGTCTTTTACGTTATCGTGTGCAACAACAGCTGTTTATACTCAAGAGCGCCCCCACACATTTCCCGGTGGTATTGTTTCGTTTCATCCGTTCGCACATAATCATAAGGTCCCCAGATCCGTGTCAATTTACGTACGGAATCGACGGAGAGAACGTATGAAACGCTCCCTCAACATACAGAGGATTATAAAAGAGGTAATTGGCTGTGCAGCCCATTACTGTCGGTTCAATCACTGTCTCGAGAAATGTGATTGTGACCATTTAACACCTGTTACACGTAGTGAATAGCAAAAGTAGGAGAGGCAAACAACCCAAATGACGACGTGACAAGATCTATGAATGCTATGGACTTCAACAGAATCTCTGGAGAGTGGGATATTATGAATGGATATTTCTTTAGTATCCCACTACACAATTGTACACATAGGCTGTGTCCAAAATCGCTCCCTATCCCCTACTCCCTACCCCCCATATAGTGCACTTACTTATAGTGCACTCAACAGCAACAGCCGAGATTTTCGGACACTAGAGTTGGCGCCGTCAAAATTATTGTAAAATATAATTATAAAAAATATAATTATAAAATTCAACAATCATCAGTAAAAGTCAAAAGTACTTACATGTATAACTCGGTCGCTATTTACTCCCGTAGTGACATTTTCATTAAGTTTAGGTCATTTTTAAAACCTCTCGCAATGCATTATGGGTTATATTGCTCCGTCTAGGGTACATTCGATGCTCACTACATTTCGCGGTGCATTGTGGGATATTTTCAGTGCATTATCTAGGGTACATGGAGAATTCGGACTCTCCTACAAAATGGCGTGCACCCCATATAGTGCACTATGTGGGGGATAGGGTGCGATTTTGGACACAGCCATAGAGAAGCTATATCATTACTAGCAGAGGTAAGCTGAACAGTACAGTAATGAAGTGAATGTGCAAGCCTGTGTGCACCTGTGTGTTGGAATGCAGACCTGGACGGCGTGGATTAAGAGTCTGGATGAGGAGGATAGCGAAATAATTTTGAGTACGTCTCCATAATCATTTTAGCTTTTTAAATTGTAAATCTGTGGTTGCGGGGAGCACATTCACCACATGTTGGCACTGTTCTATAGAAACAAGTGTACCTAATCTAAACGTGCGTCTAAACATTGGATGGACAATTTGGCATTGGGATAGCAATGCACACTAAAATGCACATGCCATGCCCAATAAACATTTAATAATTAAACGGATGTTTCATTATGTTATGTTAAGGCTTTTTCCTCCAAATATGGGGGCCGGGGAGAGGGGGGGGGGCAATTAATCGTGAGCAACATGGCAACAACAAAATTGTTCTTCTTAATTCAGCAGAAATCTCTGCATTTCAACACAAATGATGTGTTGAATCGCTAAATGAACTACCAACATCTACTGGAATTCTGAGCAATAATAATAATAATGGGGGTCATTTCTCAATATTGGGGATGCTGACCCCCTTTATGTAAAATGGCTGTTAGGAACATGCAAATCCGTCAAAAGCAATATTACTACACAACTTACTCTCCCCGATGGCGGACCCCCACAGGATCAGCAGCAGCAGCACCGGCAGTCCGCCCAGCAAGGTCAGCGCACCTCCTCGTGGGGGAGAGCCCGGAGGACGCATCCTCGCGCAGGCGGGAAACCAAACTGACGTGCGGAGTGGAGTCGGGTGGGTG
>OMKY01192059.1:2012-19464 GCA_900302395.1 Bregmaceros cantori
GCTATTTGGATCAGTACTTTGTAGTCTTACTCGAGTATTTTTTTTTACAAATGTATTTTACTCTTACTGAAGTACGGTGGCGCAGTGGTTAGCATTGCTGCCTCACAGGTAGAAGGTCCTGGGTTCGAATCTCAACCCAGACAGGTCCTTTCTGTGTGGAGTTTACATGTTCTCCCCGTGTCTGCGTGGGTTTCCTCCGGGCACTCCGGTTTCCCCCACCACCAAAAACATGTTCTAGTTAACCTGCTCCAGTCAGTGCCCCTGGCCAAGGCGCTGGCTCAGAATCTGGAGTTGGCCCCCGTTCTCCCCGTGTCTGCGTGGGTTTCCTCCGGGCACTCCGGTTTCCCCCACCACCAAAAACATGTTCTAGTTAACCTGCTCCAGTCAGTGCCCCTGGCCAAGGCGCTGGCTCAGAATCTGGAGTTGGCCCCCGGGCGCTGCGCATGCGGCTGCCCACCGCTCCTCAGGGATGGGTTAAATGCGGAGGATGAATTTCACTGTACATGTGTGTATGTGTGACCAAATAAAGTACATTTACATTTACTGATCATGAGATCAGTACTGTTTCTGACGACAAAGCCATGGACAACGTTTAGATAGTTTCTTTGCATTCAATATCGACCCCTAAAGGATTCCACTCTGACCAAAGAATTAATACTATCTTGAGTTGAAAATAAAGGGTTCTTAAACCCTCCCTTCTGCCTCCTCCCTGGGTTTCCAAATTGTTTGTGGTTGACCCGTGACACCTAGGAGTTAACACAAATTTGTTCACTTAGGTATTGTCACCAGATTTGTATAGTGTGACCAAAGATGCCTCAGGCTCACTTAACAAAAACATTTAAATGGTTATTACTATATACCTGTAATGCTGAGCTTCGGGGATGTAATGGTTTGCCATCTTCTGGCGCTGTAGCAGATCCTTTGTCGTAATGCGATAACTTTTGAACGGATGAATGGATTTGTTTCATATTCGGTGTGTTAATGCTGTTCGTTAGGTTCAGGAAGGTATTCGATTTTGGAGGCCAACACTTCCAAGATGGCTGAATTCAAGATGGCCAAATTTTTGTTTGGTCCATAACTTCTGACCCTAACCCTAATTCTCTTAACTTTGTTTTCGGGGATAAACCTTTAGCAGTCGGGATGGCTGCATAGGCCTAGTTATTATGGACATTACAAGTAACATTGGACAAACCAGATGCCTTGCTTTTAAGTATATATAACAAATGCTCATTTTTAACACCTGACCACAACTAGAGAATACAATCTATCACTCATCATCTTATCTGTGCATTTCACAGATTCCCAAATGAAGGTTGGAAGTTATATGCTTGTCACATGGATACAATGTACATTCCTTTTCCTCTAATGTTCATACATTGCTAAATGTACAATTGTGAATACTGGTATATTTACCTCCACCAAGGAGGTTTTGTTTTCATGTGGTAATATTTGTTTACCTGTCTTATCTGTTTGTCTTATCTTTTTACTAAAAAAGTTATGGGGTTTCATGAAAAAGAAGTAGGTATTGGCCCAAGGACAAATCCCTTAGGATTTAGAGAGTATTATTATTTATCATTGATTTTATTAAATAACTCTCCATCAGTACTTCTCCTCAAAGGCATGACCCAAACATGCCCCAATGCTTGCACCTTCATTTTTAATAAACACACATCTCTACCAAGTATGTTGAGCATCTGGGGATGACACACTGTGGGAAGCCCTGAGGGAACCACCTTCACCGCTAGGCCCCTGACAGCCATGTTGTTATGCAACCGCTCCTCCAAAGGTTTGGAATGTTGATAATCAGCTTGTCGATCGGGGGCAGTCGGAGACGAGGCCCCTGCTCAACAAAGGGCCTATTGGACCATGTCCGCCGATACCATCTGAGAACTCACTCTGTACAGTAAGTTGCCGGCTACCCGTCGACTTGCAACACGTGTTGGGAGTACCGGGCTACTCGCATGACTGAGTTGTGACCCAAATCACTTCACTGGATCACTGTTCCACGCAGGTTCAGGGGTCCGAATATAGACGAGTTTGGCGAGTAGTTCTGGTTGAATTTCCCCAGGTGAGCAAGCTGTGTCTTTGATTATTTTTTAATGTCTGTCTTCAGTGGGAGCACACACCTACCACATTACAAAAAAAAGATAGTGGTGACTAGCGCTGTGTTAATGCTGTAGGGTAGGTTCATGAAGTGATTCGATTTTGGAGGCCAACATTTCCAAGATGGCTGAATATGGCCAAATTTCTGTTTAGACCATAACTTTTGACCCTTACCCAAATTCTTTTAGCTTTTAGCTACAGATCTGTGCCCCACAAACACATGTTTCAATAATCTGCGTAACCCGTTCAATGTACCGGTACTCCTATTTTGTTGAAAGTAATGCTGGAATCAGCCAGCCTATTGGAGCAGAAGAACATGTGACTACATATGTGAGTAACTTCAAGTTGGAATTTGACTGTATTTCATCAATATTTAGGCAAAGCGTTGACCGAAGCGTGGTGGATTATGTGTAATTGTTCACACAGCGAGCTGTACTCAGAATGTGAACCACTAGTTTGGGTTTTGTGTGACAAATTCAGCCACTGCGTGGTACACAGACGACCATACCAACACTGAAAGTGTGTTTCAGATGGCGGCCTGTCCTGTTTTGGCCCGTAAACTTGTCTATAGTTTTGTGACACTTCAGGAGTACCACACATCACACCAGACATTTGTTTCAACTAGGGCTCTTTGATCTTGTCCTGGAAAAAAAAACATTACGAAAAGATACACCCCAAAACAACATATTTTCTCTGCTTATCGAAACTCCTACTCCACTACTGTCCTCCATACGCACACCTAATCTAAGCATCTTTCGCAATAGCCTTTGTCTTGTTCTAAGGGTTGTCTTAGATTCTAAGATTCTTAGGGCGTATATGAACGGCAATTTGAATTTAGCGCATGTTGTGTCCCGGGTACATTCGCCTCACTGCTATTGATGTCAATAAGCAAGTTATTAATAATGTAATGGCAAAAATGTGTCTTTTTTCGTTAGGTAGTTTAGTAGTTACATAGTTACTTTTAAAATGAAATATTCAATTCAAAGATCTTTATTGTTCCATTCTGCAGCGAGTCAGCAGTGAGGTGTTAAAACAGTACAAGAATAAAATACAAATAGGACAAACAGGCAACAGTGTGACACATCAACAATGCATCGACTACCTTGGTGAATCATTTAAGAGTCCTGTGGCCACAGGTACAAAGGAACTTTTCAGCCTCTTTGATCTGCACCTTGGCACCCGATATCTTCTGCCAGAGGGGCGCAGGTTGAACTCCCTCCAGAGTGGGCTCACCAACCACCGCCTGGACTTTCTTTAGCGTCCTAATATTGTACAGCACATTGTCGTGGCTGAGGCTCACACCTGCCACCTTGCTGCAGGTTTTGGCGAGGCCTAACCATAGACTGTATATAAAAATGGACACCGCATTCGCTTTGATGTCCGTGCCTACTTAATTGGGTTGACATGGGGTGAGCCTAGTCTCCTAAAACCAAGCCCTATGGGAATTCCAATATAAATATTAAAATATTAGCAGCCTGTTTTAAACTATTTAAAGATCTTTCCTGATTTATTTATTTATGTATATTGTCGGGATAATTATCGGTTAATTGAGTGAGGGAGTTCATAATTTCAACGCGTTAACATTTTTAAATTCAGCTCCCATAAGATCCCATTTATTCTGACTCTGTCGTTGGCACCCCTAGCGGACAGTACCACCGGAAGATGTCGCGTGTGGGCTGTCTCTCTCTCATATACTGTATAGCTCTCTCTATCTCTATCTCTATCTCTCCGTGTCCCGGATATACGGGTACTTTCAACAATGGCAGTGCGTAATCGGCGGCTTCTACCGACGGGATGACATCATGCAGGCTCCGTCTACTTTATATACAGTCTATGGGCCTAACAGTCATTAACATTTGTTGAACAATGTAAAAGTAAAAAAAAGTGATCACTGACTCAATGAACTATAAACAAACTTACTTACTTTTTAAGAGTAGTAGTTTGTAAGCAGTAGTCAGAAGACTTCTTGTCAACTGTAACTCTGGCAACTCTGCTCACCACTGTAGCTATTTGTGTGTTTAAAAAAGACTCCCTAGCTTTCTGGAACAAACATCACACCAGTCAATCTACAGCTGGTTGTATTTAGTGCCCATTAGTTTCAGGTTGCTAACTGACTTCCCCACAGTATGCATTGGCAGGTGTTTCACTGCTTCTGTGAGTCTGGAGTTTCATTGGTTTATGGATGGCCAAGTACCAATAAATGGCGGCGAGCTTGTGTTTTTTTTTTTTTTGTACCCTCATCTTGATTGATCGCACTTGAATGAACAATTGACGTTTGTTTAATATCATTTAGTATAGTCCCTAATGTATTCTGTTAATGAGACAGCCGAAGACAACAGAGAGAAGACAAGTGAGAACAGCCGTTTTTATTTGTATTCATTACTCAATGGGGGCTCGTATTAAATTGATGGTGCATGCTGCTAAAGCTCCTGTCACACCAAGACGTTGTGGTCAGCATTCGCTGAGTGTCTCAATCATTACAGCTTTGACGGTTCACACGTTTGTCACACATTTGGTGTGTAATTGACGTGTGCCTCT
Organism: Bregmaceros cantori; assembly: GCA_900302395.1. NCBI lineage: Eukaryota > Metazoa > Chordata > Actinopteri > Gadiformes > Bregmacerotidae > Bregmaceros > Bregmaceros cantori. The sequence goes on from OMKY01192059.1 coordinate 6,654, forward strand.
AACTCATGACAAGTGTGTGTCTAACGTATGATACACTTTTTAAAATATATTATTCTTACCAATTTGGGCCATTTTCTGGCTGTAAAGGGGCGAAGAAGGGGGAAGAGACATGCAGCAAAGCTGTCGGTGAGGGGAAAGGAACGTGCGACTTTCCGCACACATGTGCTCTGTAGTGCACTGTCTTAACAGACTGAGCTAGTGCAGCGCACATTAATGCATTTTTCTGTGACCCATTCAGGCCATTCTTAGGTTTTTATTTCAGGGTTAATGGGAAAATGTGGGAAAATTATCGGTGGAGGAAAAGCAAACCCACGACTCAATGTGCCCCTGTTGCATAGGTGTGCTTTGCAGTGTTCTGCCTAAACAACTGAGCAACTGCGTTGCGCCATAAGAAGCCTTTAACAGTGACCAAGGAAGATACTTCTGAAAACCATTAGTGCGCTACTCCTGTGCAAAGGATGTAAGTAAGCATGGTGAACACTGGAACTTTCATAGTAGGTGCTCTCCAAGGTAGCCAAAAATCGAATAAACCTTGCTACGTAACAGGGGAAATAATTCACAGACATGAGACATGTAACTAATTGCTCATCGGAGCAGGCAGAACTGAATCCAAACCGTTTAGAGAGTTTAACTTCTCGACTACTTTCAGAACAGATGTTGTCTCAGAAAGTGCAGACTGCATTACACAGGGGACATAACATCTTTGGATAAGATTCCTTATTCACCAGTGGGCCGTTAAAAGCAGAATGAACAGACAGGCATGGAACAGACTAGAGTAGGTATGGTTTCATAAACCACCATGAACAAGCTATGATCACAGATTGACTCAATCGTGAGCAGACATGGATCATGACTTGAATCATGAACAAACAAAACTAGGTGATACCACTCTAGCCAAACAGACATTTTATTTCATTTATTTCAGCGAGTCACAGAAAAAGACTTCCTTACATAGCCTTGCTGCAAACAACCGCCAAAAACTCCAACTCAACGCAGCTGCACTGTTTCCACAAGCAGGCAACAGCCAATAGACAAGACAATGAGATAAGATACTTTATTTCGTCAAATTCTTCCTCCACATTTAACCCAACCTATGTGCACAGCGCCCGTGGGCCAACTCCGGAGACCAGCGGCATCGTAGGGTATGACAAAACGCTTTCAGTGTTTAAAATTAAATGTTGAATGTTGAAGAAAGTGCGCCTATGATACTGATCCAATATATAGGAACTTAAACTTATATTACAAATAAACATTCAGTACAGTAGTCGCTTTTCATTCACTAACATATTGATTTCATTTTTCACAATTGCCTATTCTTTTAGCCTGTGCCTAAATGTCAATTTAGCAAATTCATGCTCGCTGTTATAGGTCAAATAACTGCTTTCTATCTGTATGCGACTGTGGTTCCTGCCTTATTTTCTGCATTACAAAAGGTGACCGTTTTGTCTGCCAGCGTGGCACTAAAGTGATGAGAGTGGCATTGATCGGTCACAGCACCGTCGCTGTTTGAAAGCCCGCGTGCGTCCGCCAGAATTCTTTTGCAGCGACGCGGCGCCACTTCTGCTTTTGTGGCTGCCTCAAAATGACAGCATTATCTTCTCTGCTTTTGGTGGTTGAAAAATCCAATTAAAATCACAGCAGAGGCAATAATGAGGAAAAACAGCACAACTGATGACAAACGTCTCTAAAAAGTGTCATGCTTTATTTTTCCTTTTTTTTTCCTGGAAGTTAAACAAAAACATGTCACTCAGGGAGAGAAAGAGAGACAGAGTGTTATAATAACTCACACCATTCTCCCCGCTGATGCATGGGGCAGACTTACTGCGATTCAATAGATTCAATTGATCATTTTTGGCTTTGAAGAAAGTTTAGCAAATTCAGACTGAAGGGGATTGCAGTTGGAAAGCAAGTTTGATTACCACTCAAGATACAAAAGGTACACATCACTCAACATTACATGCAGTAATAGAATCATGGAATTCTAATTCAAGGCCACTTTTATGACATTTGTTAAAAACCATTTTGCATCAAAACACAGTCGAAGAAATACAAAATTATGGGAATGCATGAAATTGTTGACTTCATTGGAAAATGTAATCTAAACATTATGGGAGTGATTCCCTTCCTATATTTTTTTTTTATTTGGTAATGGGATTACATTACTGATGACAAAAGGGTAACACATAACATTTCTAACAGGGTGTGCTAACACATTTCATGGGCTTATCCACTGTTTCATTATTGGGAATAGGGATGTCCTGTTATGGATCATCCTGCCGTCTCCCAGGTCCCTGATGGCACACAGCTGGAGCCACTCCCCTCATCAGCAAGGAGGCTATATAGGAGTGGCAGGAGGAGCACATGGCGCCAGAACTACTACTTTGCGAGCAGGCATACAGACAACTTTGTTACTAGTATCAAGTTCAGTTCTCAGAACCCGTTATTTGTAGATTCTAGTTTTTCCCCTTTGTTTTGTTCCTGTTTCGTTCATCGCCTCACCTGAAGATGCATTAATTCATTCCTCACCTTGGTTTTCGCCTCCTCCTCAGTTCTACGCTCACCAGTCCTGTTCTACCTGGTCCCGTCCATTCCGGTCAGTCTGTCCCTTACCCGTCCTGCCCAGTCCTGTCCCACCAGTTCTGTTTGGTCCAGCCCGGCCCAGTCCTGACCTTCCATCCAGTCCGGTCCAGCCCAGCTTCACTCTTCAAATAAACTGTCAAACCTGCTGTGCTGTTCCTTGCTGCTAGGGGTCGAACTAGATGAAAACTAACATGTCCTCTGTGGCAGTCTGATTTTCTTATGTTCTCTGAGTTGTTTTTTCATTCAAATGCTCATTTAGAAAAATTACACGAGTGAAAGTGGTCTCTGTATATTCTCTGAAGTAAATTACCACCGTGCACCATGATTTTCAATTCAACCCAACTACTGATTTTGACACTAGATATAGCGGTGACCCAGAGAAACAAGGAAGGACATCCAGTCAATTTATTTGTGATTTGTCGCCACCTTCCATGTGGTGCTGAGGAAGCTTGTGTATAAATCGTCAAGAACGGCTTGATGATTGGGGGGGCAGGTTTTTTCCATGTTTTCATTTCGAAACATTCCAAACGCATTCGGAAATGGCACCGCAGGTCAAAAATGCGGGAGACGCGGCCACGCGTGACATCATTACGGAGAACGGGGACCATTAATAATAATGAATTATGACTTATGTTATGTATAGGCTACAGAAAGGCATCAAAATGTAGTCACGTATTTCTTTCGTCATTTCCAACAACTCTGCAAAATTTCATCCAGATCCGTGCTCAACTTTTTTAGTTATCCAGGAGACAATCCAACGCGACCAAAAACATAACCTGCCCCGCGGGTCTGCCCCGGCGCAGGTAATAAAGACTTTCGACCTGCATTCACCCTGGGGAGACTGGCCTTTATGGTGGAGAGTTGATTAGAGGCGGTGAGCTACCGCTGTGTTGTTCGTGTTGTTGCGTAGTGACGGGCACGAATGACACGTCCCAAGAAGTGCTGCCCGCGGACTGGACTGTGACATGGACCCTATATCTTTGCAGGCTTCTATCCTTTGTGAAAACACACAAATTAACATTGGAGGGAATTGTAATTGCAAAATGTCTCCCTGATCCAACAGCAAGCGGGTCACATTGCTAAATGCAATATTAATGTTGGCTTTGAACAAAGTTTGCAAACTTACAGCAAGGGGAATCCAGCCGCACACATTTGTTTTTTAATCCTCAAAGGTTTGGGGGTGGTGCATGTTTGGGAATTGTTGCCTGCTATTCATCAAACTGAATACAAATGTACCAACATACAAGGCGAGCCTTTCATTTTCAACCACTTTGAAGCAATTCATCCTGTTAGCCCTGAGAGTCCACCAAATATTTTCTATAAATAGTATGTAAACATAACTTTAAAAAAAAGTTTGTGTTTGCAAATTACAAATGGATATACATCTAAAATTACCTGTGAATATTGTGAGAATTAGGCCTATGCAGTCGTCCCAACTTCTAAAAGGTATATCTCTGAAAACAAACCTAAAAATGGTCAAATCTACCCATCCGTTCAGAAGTTATGAACCAAGCTTTAAAAATTCTGCCATCTTGGATTCAGCCATCTTGAAAGTGTTGGCCTCCAAAATCGAATCAGTTCATGAGCTTACCTTAGAGCATTAACACATTGGATCTGCGGCAAATCCTTCCCTGATGTTAAGGGGCACACGGTGGCAGAGTGGTTATAGAGCACTGCCGGGCAGTGCCGCAGGTTCTAATCCCCTCTCCGGTTTACTCCTGTCACTATCTCGCAATAAAGAATGAAAAACGGTGCTTGTGCCCAAAAAATGAAGAGCTTACATGAGATAGCTTACATGCCGGTGGCGGGAGCACACACAAAACCATTATATACCCTCCAAACGCAGCCTGGTTATAATAGAGGAATCTAAGTTGTACTATACTGCTTATATATGTTAACGTGTTGCATAAAGCTGAATTCTGAATCTATTATATGCATCATAGTAACGCAATTTCTTTTTACATGTATTTTCTCTGTGCCGTTTTTCTCATTTTGACAGCGTCAATATCGTAATGAATGCACACGCGGTGCATTCTGGGCCGCCACCGTTGGCGACTCGGCATGTGCCTACACGCCCCTATATATAGAGTCAGAACGAAGCTTGACAATGACTGAGCTCAGTTATTGTCGATCCGAGTTCCTCTTTTCCCCAGCTCCTCCATGAGGGGGCGCTTGCGTTATAATATTATTGCGCTCTTTAAGAACTCTATTATTGAGTTCTTAAGCCACAGCGACAAGACTATGTGTGGGGCTACCTCTTGGCGCAGTGTCTTTAACCGCTACACCACAGGACATGCCCATGCAATACCTGCGCCGGGGCGTAGCAGGTTATGTTTTTACCCACGTTGGTTTGTCCACTCAATAACTGAAAAAGTTGTGCACAGATCTGGATGAAACTTAGCAGAGTTGTTGGAAATTACAAAAGAGAGAAGTGATTCAATTTAGCTGATTTTCCGTAGCCTATAAGTAACATAATCATACTTAATCACCAACTTACTTACTAGATCAATGTGCGGTCACGTGACTAGACTTCCAGGTCCAGGGGCCACTGGGAAATGTAGTTGGCATGTTCGCCGGTGGCGTCAATCGCATCAATCACGCTACTCTATGAACACTTGCATTGATAATGGGCTGCCACAAATATTGCTAGCACTAACAGTACCATGTTTTTGTACCACTACGGCGCAGGTTTTCAATCTCTGAGTGCTTCTATTTTTAAATGTGTCACACGTTTGGGTACTCTCCAAGACCAAATTCATTGCTCTGTTTGCAGCCAGCTGAGAAAGGGACCTCATGAGGCCACCACAAGTGCTTTGAGGAGATAAAGCCACCCTTGAACCACTACTGCACGCTTGCTGTTTACCACTCGCATTGAACGCTGCCCTTGAAGCGACACATTCAATGTTGCATTCCGAGGGAAGGATCGGGCCTGTTCAAGTGCGGAAAAACAGGTAGGCAAGTGCACAGAAACGCGTAATGTCTCTAACGCAAGCGCCAGTTTTGTTAGTGATGCCATTCGGGCACTTTTGTAACATTTCTAGTAAGGCTGCAACTATCAAATGATTAATCATCTTTTTTTACTGATGATTAATCGATTAATTGGTTAATTTCTCCTTTGAAATCGGAACAATTATTTCTTTGATTTTTTGGCTCTTCCGTACTATTTTCAGCTTTATTCAAAATTATCTGGAAAAGGGGTGAAAAAGGGAGTGGAGACATACAGCAAATCTGTCGGTGAGGAGAGCGAACCCACGATTCTCCGCGCCATCATGGCACATGTGTGCTGTCTAGTGCACTCACTCTTAACAGACTGAGCTGCTGCACAAAATCGGAAGGTTTATTAACCTGAAACGTTGATATTGCAAAGTAGCAAACGTTGAAACACCATTTATTCAACACCATTTGAGTGGAGGAGGGACCAAACAAGGAAACGATTAATCACTGTTGATTAATCAAGTAATCTGGTCATTCTTTCTTTAAAAACTGTATGATTATTAACCTGATACTTTATTAACCCTAGCCTAGTCTAACCTATGATGCGGCGCTGCGTCATCATCTGCACAAAATATGAATATTTCACCAGTGTCTTTTTTATCCATTGGGAGAAGACAACTAAGGGCATACCCATACATTTTCCTGAGGTGATTGCGTCATGCCCGGGAGCAGAGTGGTAAGGTAAAGTGCAGCCTCTGATCGAGGGAAGAAGCTAAAATTGTGGATTTCGAGGCTCCCTGGCGGGACAGAAAATCTTTAAAACACTGCTCTGTCACACAGCGACAAACACCACCAACCTCAGCCACATGGTTTTATAAAATTCACATGGATCGGGGTGTTTTTTTTCCCTTATTTTTTTGGTTGATAGCTTTAATATAATATTATATAACTTTGATATCTCACTCTCTCCACTGAGAAAGCGCAGATTAGGTTAGGTTAGGTTTTTATTTATTTGATATGGACATCACATGATACATTGGACAAACCAGATGCACTGCATGAGTGTTTGTAGCACGAGTGATAATAACACCTGTCCACAGGAGACTCAGTTTCCAAGAGTGGGAACATTATAGGAAAATATATGTGCATTTCAATTTTAATACTAGCATGGAAGAGCCGAGTATTGTATAATTTCTGTTGCTGTGCGGCTTAACAGTGGACTGGGTCATGATGCTAGGAATAGAGACGTGCATTGGGACTTATATCATCTATTAAAAACATATATCAAACCCTTTTTCAGCAGTGGGCGGACAAACAATGAAACAATTAATCACGATTGAACTAATCGACTATCAAATTAATTGGCAACCAATTCAATAATCAATTATAAAAGATTAATCGGTTCCAGCTGTAGTTTCTAGACATGTTATGTGAACACTTGCGGCCCGGTGGGTACCGCCTGTATAGAGTTAAGAGTGAGAAATAAGATGCAGGGGTGACGGTGCTGGCGGCTGCCTGGGCTGGGTCTGCTGCTCCAGACAGCGGTGCTGGCACCAGCCTGCATGCAAATGAGGAGGCTGGCTGCTGGTGATGTGACCAGCATTCTTCCATCCTCCTCTGTCTGGCTCGTTAGGTTTTCACCCATTCTGTCCACTTAACTATTTAGGTTAAATTATTTCTCTCTCTCTCTCCTTCTCTCGCTTGATCCTTCGCTATTCGTCTCTCTTTCTCGGTTGCCTTCACTTGAGCGGCACGGCACGGTGCTGCACACTGGTGCAATGGCTAGCACTGCTGCCTCACAGCTTAGAAGGTCCTGGGTTCAAATCCCAGCCCTTCAGTGTGGAGTTTACATGTTCTCCCGTTTCCTCCGGGCACTCTGGGTTCACCCACCATCGAAAACATGTTCTAGTTAACCTGCTTCAGTCGATGCCTCTAGCCAAAGCATAGGCTCAGAACTGTGGTTGCCCCCCCCCGGGTGCTGTGCATGCAGCTGCCCACCGGCCCTCAGGGATAGGTTAAATGTGGAGAAATAATTTCACTGTACGTGCATGAGTGACTAAAGAAAGTACCTTTAATCTTTACTTTACCCTACTTCAGGGGTGTTAAGCGCATTTTAGCTGAGGAAAATCTATTCCCAAGGGGGCCACACCGGTAAACTCTTGTGAATTCCCCGCTCCCCTTGGTTCCGGCAATATAAAAAAGATCTGAATGGGGACTATTGAGACGGTTGATCGTCAGATCTGATGTATGATGTAGTGTACGGCTCCGCAAAACAGTCCATCCCACCTAGCCCCTAACTCCTAACCTTAACACTAACCTCCTACCATATACCCCTAACTTAACCCTAAACTTCTACTCCTAAATCAAACCTAACCCTAACAAAATAAGCGGATCGTCACACATGGCATCGCAGGACTCCATGAATCCGATCCAATGCCAACCATCTTGAGACACTGCCAGCATCTTGCTCTGCACCCAATAGAAACTGTTTGCTCAACAGACTTACTATTGTGACATCTGGTGGACACATTTAGAACAGCTGTTTCTTTCATTGAGAAACTGCAGCTAATTTCATCACCTCACAAGGCGGATTGCGACCTGATCTTGTCCACGGGCCGTATGTTTGACACCCCACGCGCTACCTCCACCCTATCTTACAATTTGTTCGTCTCCCATTCTCTCATTCTGTCTCCCCGGCTCGCTTCATCCTATTCACATACCTCTATACCGTCTCTTTTTCCATTATTGACTTTGGCGCGTGTTCGTGGAACGCACACGCACGTGCACATTCAAACACCCACACAGAAATACACGTCTCAGTCTGCACGGTATATCGTGCGCATACATGTAGGCAGCACCGTCTTTTCCATTATTGATTTTCATGCGCGCACACACAGCCGCACACATACGCAGTCCGAGTCTTGCACACCGCAACAGACTCTACACCTGTACACACAGGGGCTGTCATATGCGCGCAGCTCACTCCGAGGTTCATACTATTTATATAGCACTATATATAAGCTAAAAATTGTATCAAAGGTCTTATTGAGCGGCGTAGACATTCCCCTCAATTAAAAAAAAAAAAAAAATTCTCCAGGGCCAAGGCAAATCTTTAGCAGGTAAGGAGCCTTGGGCAGTACATGGCAAAAGCTTTGCCCGTTAAGCCAACATGGGGACTTAGGGATGCAGTTAGTGCAAGTGGTTCCCCCGTCCGGAGGTTGTGGGGTTAATACCCACAAGGCACACATGTTATTTCCATGTGGTTAATTATATACAGTATACTCTACGTACTGTACTTACTGCATGTGTGCGAGCGTATTTAGAGTCAAACAGACGCACACGCGCACACACACCACACGCTCGTATTCAGAGTTATAAACACAGCTATATTTAGTAGCAGAGAGCCGCACAGTTCTCTTTCCACAGCATGTTTTCCTGGAGAATGTATCTACAGTGAATGATCTCAATTTCTCAAAGCACATTTACAACACAAAATTTCTGTTACTGAGTGACCAGATATGGCCATGTGCTCGATTTCATATTTTCTTAGAATATTTCTTTTTCCAATTTGCCCAATGAGAATCAGCTTTATCGTCCATGCATTCTGGTCATTGTAATATAGCGGTTTGCATTTATGAAGAAATTATGACTCTTTGTGACTCATCTACACATCCTCTCCCTCCTGTCTTAAGACACAGCGGAATTCAGTGTTCTCCCTCTTTCTGGTTTGTCTCTTGACGAATAAAGAGCTTTATGTTAGAGGCTGGTTCCCTTATTTCACACCTACCTCTACAGTACTATGATAACATGGAGTCTGTTACTTGAAGGGAATGAGTTGGGCATAATAATTAAGTTGTAGGTTTTATATGTGTTTAACTATGTGTCCATATGTGGTGATGATTATTACGTATTTTTCATTTCCATGTTCAATCATACCAACATACGAACATACATACATACATACAAACATACATACATACAAACATACATATACATATTTACATACATACATACATACATACATACATACATACATACATACATACATACATACATACAGCACTACCTACACACACAAAACAGTCTCAGCGGACGCGGGATTGAGACAAGGATGCGTTAGCGTTCAGTAAGGCGGGTCTCTTGAGAGACACTGGGCCTCTGCATTCAGCGAGGCTGATCTCTCATAGGTTTGACTGAAGTAACACATTGATCTATATACATTGATCAAATTACAGGAATCACATTACGAAATGGAGCAGCTATGGTATTTTACAAATACTTAAAAAAAAATATGTAATCTAGATTCTGGGTACCATCCCCTGGGGTAGGGGATTATGTGCACTTTTATAATCATTACTGACAGAATACTTTTCTCGGTTCAGGAGTCACACAACTTACTCCATTCAATATGATATGACAATAGCGGGGTTTTATTCCAGTATGGCAAAGACAATTCGTTTACAGAGGTTAGCAAAGTATGTGGCTTGGTTTAACCAGGTTACAACCAAGGGCAGTATGACAGAGTGATGTGGCATGGACCGTCTCGGCACACACTTCAAAGTTTCTAAGGAAAAGTCTTATAGAGAGATTGACAAGAGAATACACAGTCTGGTAGATGGCTGATTGAATCACAGTAACAATGGGAATTGGCACATCAATAGAACAATAGGCAGGATGTCTCTGGTGGCAGGTATCACCTTGGGGGAGTGTGTGCTCATTCTTCTCACCCAACAATTACCTTGTGAAAAAAACAACAAAAACAAAATAGAATGCTGAACCCATTTTGCAAGATAACTTTCCCATTTATACTCGTATGATGCCATTGGCCACGTTTATGGACCGCTATTTTGGACCAAGACCATGAATTGAAGAAATTAGAAATCATTCTGAAATTTGGTTGACATGATTGCATTAGGCTTGCTCTCAAAAACAATCAAGTGCTGCCCATTATCTTAGTCGAAGGCAGAGGCAGAGTGCTGGAAAGGGTGGATTCTCCCCAGCGACAGCTTTGTCTCGTGTCCACTTGCCCTGCCTTCACCCTGTTTCATTTTATAAATCCATTTACATGAAAATGGCCTGAATGTGCCGCATACCAACATTTAAAAGAGGAATATAGCTGGGGGTCCACGTTGGCCGAGTGGTTATGGACACCGCACCTAACGCAACCCCATTCATGTTAGTGGCGCTGTGTCTACCGCAGCGTGTGCAGTGTCGCGAGTTCGACTACGCTCATCGACTTGTCTGCAATGTCTACCCCTGATCTCTTCAACCCAGTTTCCGACTAATACTTTCCAATAAAGATGGAAAAACGGCGCTGACGCCGAAAAAATAACTTTAAAAAAAAGAGGAATATAGTAATGTATTCCCTATTTAATAATTTCTATTTCACTTGTGTAGCTTGTTACTGTAAGGTGTTACTTTTAAAAAGTAACCTTCTCAACTCTGCATGGATATTATATATATTATGTATGAATGGTGACATCTTATGTCACACTCACTCATACAGACAGACAGACACACACACAGACACACAGACGCAGGCACATGCACAACACAAACACACGTAGACACGTACACACACAGACGCATGCACATCACGTAGACACATACACACGCCGACACAGACAAGTGAAGACACATGCACACAAAGACACATACACACATACATAGACACATACGCACACAGACACATAACACACATGTACATATGTAGACACATACACACAGTCAATAGACAAACACACTCACATACACAGAGTCATATATATATACACACACAGGCACATACACAGACACATACACATACACACAATCATATACACACACAGTAACATACACAAACACTCACATACACACACACTCACATACACACACACAAACAGGCAAATACTCAGACACATACACACAGTCACATACAGGCACATACATACACAGTCACATACATACACACAATCATATACACACACACACAGGGACATATGCAGATACATACACACAATCCTATACACACACAGTCACATACACACAGTCACACACACAGACACATGAACACACACTTACACGTTGACGCCACATAACACATTCTCAGCACTTTGTTAGCACTCAGCGGGTGGTCAGTGCATCCCGACAACCCTGACAGGCCTGGAGGTCCTGGAGTCACTACAGACACTGCAGTCAAATCAGCGGGAGAGAGGGAGGGGGAGAGAGGGAGGGAGGGAGAGAGATGAGTGAGGGAGAGAGAAAGAGAGGGGGAGAGGGAGGGGCATGTGAGGGGTGGAGAGGGGGAGAAGGGTGACAGGTGGCCGGGGAGGGAGAGCGTGTGAGACAAGAGGAGAGTGAGGAGGAAAGATACAGGTAGGGACAGGTGTAATGGGTGGTGGACCAGTGTGCAGTCAAGTACAGCACTAAATAAATGATTTAATTTTCAGTGATCTATTTAAAAAATCATATTTTGGCATTTTTCAGTCAACTTTCACGTCGCTTCTGGATAAAAATACTCTGATATATACAGACATTGCAGGTATATATCAGATATTTTCTATATGGCTCCGTCCGAAATCGGGTGACACCATTTTGTAGGGATGTCATAAAACTCCATTTAAACCCTATATAGTGCACTCAATATATCCCATAATGCACCACAAAAAGTGGTGAACATTGATGTACCTTAGACCAAGCAATACAACCCAGACTGCATTGCGAGACATAATGGGGGTCACAAGGGTTTTGCATGCTCTTTCTGTCAAGACTCAGCACCGCCCTCTAGACTATTTCTTATGTACATACATGTACTCAGTTAAAAGCTATTTAACCTAGCTTTTAACTGAGTACACTGGTACTTAGTCGCCACATATCTATTTATTATATTAACAATGTACTTATTTACTAGTCTTTGCTTTCATTTTAACAGCATTTTAGTTCGTTTTCATTATGTATTTATTTATTTATTATTACCATTACTATCATTTTATTTCTATACCGGTAAATATTCACACTGTTTTTAGTTCTTTATTTATTTATTTCATTCTATTTGTACTAAAAATCTTTCTGACATTAGTACTCCAGCGCTTCCTCTTGCTGTACATCTTCGGTGCCAAACCATGTCTCTCATTTTAATGACAAATCACTTGACTGTGTGTGTGTGTGTGTGTGTGTGTGTGTGTGTGTGTGTGGGGGTGCCGCCAGGAATTTTGGGCCCTATGAAAGATTCTAATTTTGGGCCTATTCAAAACTAACGTGAAAGTAGTACCTTACTAGTCAGTCCAAGGGATTGCGCTTTTTAAATGTTGTCGTCTCT